>JBBBDQ010000477.1:2622500-2675000 GCA_037127315.1 Ascarosepion bandense
CCCTATTTAATATCTCTCTTGCCCACTTTATCATCCAAATTCAGACATAATTAATGGAGATGCTCAACAGCCTCGACATATTAGGAAAAGACATAAGAGTAATTACGAATCTCTACTGACAGCAAACCGCCTGCAAACGGATAGGTAGCGAATTCAGCATCAGCAGATATACAAAGGTAGAAAGGGGCGTAAGACAAGGATGTGTCTTTTCAACAGATCTATTCAACTTGTACAGCGAGACTTTTCTGAGGACCCTAGATGTTATGCCAGGATTTGTCATCGGAGGCCGCAATCTGAAAAACATAAAGTACGCAGATGATACAGTGCTGATAGCAGACACGGAAAAAAACTACAAGACCTCCTAAAGAAGGTAGCTGAAGTGATTAGCAAGAAAGGACTACAAATAAATGCAAGAAAACCGAATGCATGGTCATCAGCAAAAAGAGCAGCCCAAAATGCCAGATACAGGTGGGGGATACTAAAATCAAGCAGGTACAAAAATTTAAGCATCTGGGAAATGTTCTAACAGTAGTCGGAAAGTGGAACACGGACGCGTTCCAGAAGCTGAGTAGAGTATTAGCAGACGGAAAAATTTCGCTAGAAACAAAGAAAAGAGTACTGGATTGCTATGTGATGTCAGTTCTTCAATATGGCAGTGAATGCTGAACAATATCATCAAAGATGAAGAAAAAACTTGAAACAGTTGAAGTGTGGTTCTGCGGATTTCATGGATCCGGCATGTGAGCAATAATGATGTTTTGGAAAGGATGGAAACAAAAAGGAAATTAATACTGAGCTTCAGGAAAAGAGAGCTAAATTTCCTGGGACATGCAATGAGGAAAAAGGGTTTGGAGAATCTCATACTAACAAGCCAGTAAGAGGGAAAAAGAAACAGGAAATCAGCGGATAACAGGTGGATGACAGATCGGGGGCTGCGTGGTGTAACAGGAGAAAGCGTGCTAAGAGCCACCAGGGATAGGGAGACGTGGAAAGCCATGATCGCCTACGTTCTGAAAGGACGAGGCACATAGAAGAAGAAGAATATATCTAATATATGAGGCGTACGCAGACGTTTCGTAACTTGGCTCTGAATTTAACGGATAAATTGACACGTCGCTAAACACAATAAAAATGTGTATATATGTGTTGCTATGCGTATGTATGTGTATATGTACGCGTATATGTATGCATGGGTGTATATATTTGTCTGTTTATCCATGTGTGGCTATCTATATATTTGTATATATATATGTATATGTGTCTCTCTTCCCCGTTTCATATTTGAATAACTTTATAGTATTCTGAACCTAATGCTTCATTAAATTTAGAATTTAAAATTCGTAGTTTCTTACGAAAAATTCGTAATAATTTTTTTAAAACTGAATTTAATTTTTATTTTAAGGTGAAATTCGTAGTCAATTAGTAATACTGATCTCTATTTTAATCAAACATTAACACTAATGCACCAATAAAATACTTTTAGGGTCTGTTGCTATGTTCCTCAAATTACTTTGATTGGCCATCACAGACTATGTAACAATATCTCTCCTACTGAGTGCGTTTGGCTAGTTTTGAACCTTTTAAAAGTCTTCAACTCGAAATCAACACCCTTGGTACCATCACTTGATAAGAAGAGTCGAAATAAAATAGCTACTTTTGTAGTGATATTATTACATATGTATGTTATATTAATACATACTTATGTTTTATATATATATGTCATCCACATACAAGCCTGTTTCGCTGTATCACAGCTCATCAATGTAGCTAGACATATACTTGCTTCAGGCCGGAATCGAAACTCGACCGATTTGGTGGCAGTCAGAGTCGCTAACCCCTAAACCATAGGCGTATGGAACCAGCGAAAGGTAATTTTAGCGTCTTGTATATCAGCGGGGTGTACATACGCTAGTCACCGAAAGAACTCAATTCATTACTGAAGAGTAATGAATAAATTACGGAATGGGTAACTTTTTTTTATTTTCCTCTCTAGAGAGTTCAGTCGTAATGAGAACATAATATATTCGTAATCTACACATAATATATATATATATATATATATATATATATATATATATATATATATACGCACACAAATATGGCCGAGTGGTTAGAACGTTCGCTTCCTGAGCGTGAAGCATCATGGATCCAAATCTCAACTTGGTTGATTTGTCAGGAAGGTGTTTTTTTTATGTTATCGAGAATTAGCTATCCGCATTTGTAGACAGCCATCCTCAGATACATGCATATACACAAATAACAATCGCATGTCAATTTAAAATATATAATTTGAGATTTTTATTATTGTTATAAATTTTAAGAAAATTATATTGAGCACTCTAATTATTTCGAGTTATTTTCTCATCTTAATTACTATATGTATTATTATTGACACAACATTACGATCAGGTAGCCTCTAGCCATCATCAGGTGTCCTTTGCTTTGCTAATGTAGGCTTTGTTGAGTAATTTCATCCCTGTGACGAGTTCGTTCCTGTAAAGCTGGTACGGAGTCTGTAGCGGATTAGAAATTAATTAAAATCAACTCTCTTCTTCACTTTCACAAAAATTCACAACGATGTATGAAATCCTGGTTTTCCTAAATAGAAAAAGTATTGACCATCTGCTTAACGAAAAAGTCGAAACCAGATTTCGAAAGTAGGTGTTAAAATGGTTTTTGACCAATGGGAGCGACTTGTAAAACTTGGAAGGACTTGGCAATCCGGTGTGAAATTCAAAACAACTATATAAATGATCTCAGCGTCAGTCAAGAGTCAGAAAGATGGGAGCAGCCAAAGAGAGAGACACATCTAAAACGTAACTTCAAACTTCAAGCGACCCGGACCTTGTCCTCTTTCTCTTTCTCCTTATCTCTTTCAGTAATTACTACTACGAACATTTTCTACGAATTCTTGATACCTTAACTTTTTCAATGAACGTTAATTTCTATGAATTCTTGTTATTCCTCCTTTAATAAATGTTAACATTCAAAATGTATATTTTATTATTCCACTTTTCTACACTAATCCACACATTCCAATCGACAACCAACCTTCTGATGAAAACATTCTGATGAATATTATTCTCCATAAAACTTGTGTCAGTTCGGTTAAATCTGAAACAAGGCCGAATCAAAGAAACATTAACCAGCTACCTAGGCTACAAGTCATCGTGATAATTCCTTTTATGTGCCTTGTACCTTCAGAACGTAGGCGATTATGGTCCTCCATATTTCCCTGTATTCCTTAATAAGTTTTGTATTTTTGCTATTTTTCCAAAATCCTATTCTACCATCTACTCAAGTTCATCAAGTATGTTAATCGTTACGAAATTTCAACTACCTCTTCCTGGTGTTAATTATAAGTTTCTTTTATGTTTCCATTCTTTCCAAAACCTCGTTGTTTCTCACATGTTTGGTCTATGATATCCTCAGCATCTTTCTGTAAAACCACACTTCTACTGCTTCAAATCTCTTCATCTTCAAGGAGATTGTACAGTGTTCACTACGATATAGGAGGACAGGTATCCCGTAACAGCTCAACTCTCTTCTCTTTGCTTCCAACGAAATTTCTCTGTCTCTTAATACTCTGCTAAGCTCTTGGAATGCGTCTTTGGAGAATAACGTGAGATGGGGGAGAGTTATGTTGGAAGGATTAGGGAGAATAGAATAGATGGGTGTTCCTTTGGTCTGTTTCAGTCATTAGCTCATTTTGTCATAGACAAGATATAAGAGTGAAAATGATTTTTTCTGTATTGAAATACTCTGCTCAGCATTTGGCATGCAACTTTGTCGATCACAATACGTCTTCGGATCTCAGTGTCGCACTTTCCGTCCCCTGTTAGAATACTTTTATGGGGCTATTTGACATTAAGCGTAAAAAAATACCGAAAACACATTGTTGTCTATCGAGATGGTGACATAGTGGAGATAAGTCTTAGAAAAGTATATATGACAGCAATCTGTTTGGGATATGGGTCAATCTTTGAATGAAGTAGTGAAAAATTATTTCAGCAGGAACGAGTAATTTTCTCCAGTTTGGTTCAAACAACCCATCTTAACTCTAAGTGTATCAGTCTTGGGAAAATGATAATTCCTACCCTTATTTTCATCAGTCTGGTGAAAATGACTCTTCTCACACCTATTTTACCCAGTTGAAATGACTCTTCTCACCCTTATATTCTCAAGTTTAACGCAAGTAACTATTTTCACCTCTGTTTTCCCTAATTCAGCTCTAATAATTGTTCTCCTTATTTTCTCCAATTTATCACCCTTATTTTACTAGATTGACACAATGACATTTCTCACACCTGTTTCCTTCAGTCTGACACAAATGGCTCTTCTCATTCCTATTCTCTCTGTTCTAGTAAAAATGGTTCTTCGCGAGACTATTTTCTCCAGTTTGGCTCAAATATCTTTTCTCGCTATTATATTTTGCAGTTTGACACTAATGACTCTTCAAGCATTTTTTTCACCAATGACTTTTTTCATTGCGATTTTCAACAGTTTGTCGAAAATGGCTCTTCGCTACCCAATTTTCTGTCGCAAGTGATGCTTATCATCCCTCCTTCCTACACTCTGACTCAAATGTTCGCACTTCTATTTTGTACAGTTTTCTTTAATCTGGCTCAAATGATTCTCCTCACCTCATTTTAATCCAGTTTGACGCAAATACCCACCTAATTCCACTTATTAAACTCAAATTAGTCTTCTTATCACTATTTTCTGTCACAAATGACTCTTCCCGCTCCTGCTTTTTCCAGTTTGCCGCAAAAGACACTACTTACCCCCATTGTTACTCTTATTATTCTAGTCTAACCTAAATAAATCTTCTCAATTACTTTTCCTATTCTAACGCAAAGGACTCGTCTTATTCCGACTTCATTTGGCATAAATAAATCATTTCAACCTTGTTTTCTCTAGTTTACTGCAATATTTCTTATCCCTATTTTCATCAGTTTGGTGCAAATGACTAACCCTACCCCTTCAATGTGTCATAAATTACTTATTTCACTCTTGTTTCCTCTATTCTTTCGTAAATTATTCTCGCACCTGTTTGGTACAGGTTGATGCAAAGACTCATTCTTTCAATTTTTCTAGTGTGGTGCAAATGACTCTTCTCAGCCCTACTATCTCCCAGTTGATGTGAATCACACTTTACTCTCCTATTTTCTTATATTTCTTACCGTTATTTTCTCCAGTTTTGTTGAAATCAATTTTCTATGGTTTAATGCAAATCTTCGTCCCTATTTTCATCACTTCGATCCAAATGACACTCTTCGCCCTTATTTTCATCAGTTTGTTATAAAGGACACTCTTCACCCCTATTTTCATCAGTTTGTTATAAATGACACTCTTCACCCCTATTTTCATCAGTTTGTTATAAATGACACTCTTCACCCCTATTTTCATCAGTTTGTTATAAATGACACTCTTCACCTCTATTTTCATCAGTTTGTTATAAATGACACTCTTCACCCCTATTTTCATCAGTTTGTTATAAATGACACTCTTCACCTCTATTTTCATCAGTTTGTTATAAATGACACTCTTCACCCCTATTTTCATCAGTTTGTTATAAATGACACTCTTCACCCCTATTTTCATAAATTTGTTCCAAATGACACTCTTTATCTCTATTTTCTGCAGTATTGCTCAAATGATTCTTCTGAACAACGTTTCTTCTATTTAGCACAAATTACTTTTTGACACTTATTTTTCACTAGTCCAGAGCAAATTACTTTTACTGCTGCTGGATTCACTAGTCTAGCCTGAATGGCACTTCTCACTCGGTTTTCTCCAGTCCGTCGTAAATGATTCTTCTCAAAAAACTTTCTAGTTTCGCGCGAATTACTCTTCTCGTTCCTATATTCTTTAGTCTAACAAAAAGGATTCTTCTCACTACTAGTTTCCCCAGTTTGACCTAAACGACTCTTCTACCTGTTTTCTCCAGTGTGGTTCAAACGACCCACCCCTTGCTTTTTCTAGTTCAACACAAAGGGCTCTTATTACTTCTATTTTTATGAAGTTTTGTGCAAATTACTTTCCTCACACCTATTTTATCAAGTCTGGCCAAAATGCCTCTTCTCACGCCTATTTTATCAAGTCTAGCCCAAATGCCTCTTCTCACACCTATTTTATCAAGTCTAGCTCAAATGCCTCTTCTCACGCCTATTTTATCAAGTGTGGCCCAAATGCCTCTTCTCACACCTATTTTATCAAGTCTGGCCCAAATGTCTCTTCTCACACCTATTTTATCAAGTCTAGCCCAAATGCCTCTTCTCACATCTATTTTATCAAGTCTAGCCCAAATGCCTCTTCTCACGCCTATTTTATCAAGTGTGGCCCAAATGCCTCTTCTCACACCTATTTTATCAAGTCTAGCCCAAATGCCTCTTCTCACGCCTATTTTATCAAGTCTGGCCCAAATGCCTCTTCTCACACCTATTTTATCAAGTCTAGCCCAAATGCCTCTTCTCACGCCTATTTTATCAAGTCTGGCCCAAATGCCTCTTCTCACACCTATTTTATCAAGTCTAGCCCAAATGCCTCTTCTCACATCTATTTTATCAAGTCTAGCCCAAATGCCTCTTCTCACGCCTATTTTATCAAGTGTGGCCCAAATGCCTCTTCTCACACCTATTTTATCAAGTCTGGCCCAAATGCCTCTTCTCACATCTATTTTATCAAGTCTAGCCCAAATGCCTCTTCTCACGCCTATTTTATCAAGTCTGGCCCAAATGCCTCTTCTCACATCTATTTTATCAAGTCTAGCCCAAATGCCTCTTCTCACATCTATTTTATCAAGTCTGGCCCAAATGCCTCTTCTCACACCTATTTTATCAAGTCTAGCCCAAATGCCTCTTCTCACATCTATTTTATCAAGTCTAGCCCAAATGCCTCTTCTCACGCCTATTTTATCAAGTCTGGCCCAAATGCCTCTTCTTGCACCATTTTTTTCACTTTGGTGTAACTGAGACAATTTCGAAAAGACGATTTATAAATAGGTGTCAAGATAAGTACTTTCTTGTGGTAAATTTTCATAACTTTCAAGTACACATCTTTTTTGAAAAACCAAGTTCCCCCTCACACACACACATGCACATACACATAACAAAAGTGTCTAAAACAGAAAGTGTCTCCGTTTTTGGATGCCTTGCGCATTTTTAGTTGCTTTGTATATGTTTGCTTCCATATTAAATGGTTTGTTTTCACTTTGAGAATTCAAATCGAAACAACTAGCGGTTTTTCCATTCTACCATTCCATTTGTTTAATATTTTTGAGGTTTGATAACAGATGATTACTGAGTGAATGAGATACGTGATTTTTTTATACTTCACAGCTCTCTTAATATAGGTAAAAGCTATGTTTTATTTTTTTGTTTTTTTGTTTTTTAATTTTACAGGATTTAATTTTCTTGATAAAATCCAAACAAGAATTTTTTAGCAATATTTTTTACCCTGAATCTGTCGTATTGGCTTCAATCACTTTCCCACCACCGAAAGTGTCTCCCCTCTGCCTTTTCCATAAATACTTTCATGATAAATGTTCGGATGAGTTCTTCGCCATGGCACCTGGACTCTTTGAATCTAAGCGCAGTACGAGGTCTCACTAATTTATAGTTGAGTTAACTAGATGTAATCGTAAATTCTATTCTAACAGTTTCTTTTCTCACACTTCTCTCTTGTAAAACTTCCTTCCGGATCTATGCTTTCTGGACAACTTTAAACTTTATATGCAATGTAAATCGCGTTCTACTCTCCTAATGATCACTCTTCTTTAGTTCTCGCTCCTTAGTAATGTTCCTGTTTCTAACTCTTCCACACCCCGTAATCCTTGTGTCTCAGTGGATTTACTTACTTGCTTAGCTTGAATTCGATTAAAAAGTAAAAACTAATTAAATTTTGTTTGGTTTAGAAGGAAATTAACATTCTATTAAAAAGACGTGGTCAGAGAGTATTTATTGATGGATTTTACTGTTGTTATGGAATAGAATAAAGTTGAAAGAAGCATAATATTATCTTTATTGTTGCCAAATACGTTTCGATAAAATGGTAAAAAATTATCGGCCCAGTTTACTTCCCAAAATCTGGCCAAATGTAAGATTTTAATAATCCGTTCTTGATAGTGCCTCGGAAGTTCAGAATTCTCTTCTGAAATAGTATCAACAGTCTGTGTTACTGAGTTTTTATGACAATTTTTCAGTATTTCTTTTTGAAACTATAGCTCAGTCTGTAGATCTGAGTGGCGAATCCCGATTTAATCACTTGGAAATGAAAGAGTTAGTTTTTTGTTTGTTTGTTTGTTTTTTCGTTGTGGTCTGTTAAAACCGATTACAAAGATAACTTTATTAAGTTGTTTCTAAGAGCTGTTCATTTTAAATTGTCTTATACTAGTTAGCAAGTTCGTCAGAGTGAAAATGTCTGAAAACAGCATTTTGTTTCATCACCAGATATTTTGAAAAATATTTCGTCACTGGTATGTCACGATATATGACAAAGAAGCAAATGAAGGCGTGAGTACTTGAGCAAACACTCTCCCATAATATGCCTTGAAAGAAGCTGTTACACTTATAGTTAGCCATGACAGGTTGCAATCACACAGTGTTCCAAACGTATACACAACTGAACTAACATTTTAAAAAGGGTTCTCTTAAAATAGACAAATTTTGTTAATAATGACTATCTCTATGAATCTGAAAAAAATGTATCTATAGAGTTGCTTGCTAATAATTGTTCATATTTATTAATATTATTTACATTTTAACATTTTCACTGAAGGGTTCGGTTTTTGATCTTCAGATTAGAGACACAGCGTTTTTTAACAGAGGATGGAAAGTGCAATACAGAGATACGAAGGCGTGTTGGCATAGCAAAGCATGCATTGCAGAAGCTGAGTAGAGTATTTAGAGACAGGAGCATTTCGCTAGAAATAAAGAAGAGGGTACTGAATTGTTATGTGATGTCTGTCCTTCAATATGGCAGCGAATGATGGACAATCTCATCAAAGATGAAGGAAAGAACTGAAGCAACCGAAATGTGATTCTACAGAAGGATGCTGAGGATATCATGGACGGAACACGCAAGCAACGACGAGGTTTTGGGGAGGATGGGCACAAGAAGGAAACTGATACTTAACACCAAGAAAAGACAGCTGAAGTTTTTATTATATGTAATGAGGAAAGCGGGCTTGGAGAACCTGATGCTCATGGAACAGATAAAAGGGAAAAGAGACAAGGCAAAGCAATGTATGGCATACTTGGTTGACTTGAGCAGTTGGATAGTGGTGTGGGAATTGAGTGAGATAACAGAAGAGCGACAACGGATAGGAAGATGTGGATGGTCATAATCGCCTGAAAATACACGGCGCATAGAATTTGAAGATTAGTGAGAAGTAGAGAGAAACATCTGGCCCTTGCACTATTCTGATTAACGTCTGAAACATTTTCAGATTCTTCACGATATGTCCACTTTGACGAAGAATCGAGAATAGGTAGATCCGGTAGCAATCCAGGAAATCGGTGAAGTCAGTTGACACATTTGTGTAATGTAACGGAAAGGAAGAAAGACGTGAAGAAGGAAAATTAATGTTTGTTCATAATGGTTTTTCTTAAATACCGATCGTTTGATGAATCCGCCACGTTGTCCCATGTTTAGATCGAAGCAGGTTTAGCAAGAGACACTAAGTTGGCTTTCTTTAATAATTTGGAATAATGAACGTTTCAAGGCAAAGCGTCCGGGATATAAACGCATTTACGTACTTAAATACAACGACTGCTAGATTTGAAGTCTGAGTCTACTGATTTGAATTGGAGACATGAACTAAGGCGACAAGTTGCTTGATTTGTTATCTTTCAATGTAATTAGGATCTTTCGGCCAAGGACATTTCAAAAGATACCTTTTCCTTTCGAAAATATTTTCGCTCCTTTTTCTTTTTTTAAAATTATTTACTTCGCTATTTTTTTCTTTTTTCTTTACAAAAATAATTGCTTTGGAAATCGTTTCCTTTATTTTCTTTAACATTACAAAAGGAAGAGGGCGATTTGAAATGCATTTAAATAGAGTATTAAGAGACAGGAAAGCAAGAAGAAAGGACTAAGCATAAACTACATGAAGACAGAATGCATGGTTATCAGCAAAAAGATCAGTCCAAAATACAAATTAAAGGTCAGGGATACTAAAATCGAGCAAGCACAGAAATGTATGTAATTGGAAACAAAGAAAATAGTACTGAGCTATTATTTGATATCTGTCCTTCTGTATGGAGGCGAATGCTGAATAATCTTTTCAAATATGAAGAAGAAACTCGAAGCAACAGAAATGTTGTTCTACAGAAGGATGCTGAGGATACCATGGACTAAACATGTGAGCAACAACAGAGTTTTGGAGAGAATTGAAACAAAAAGGACTCTTATATTTAACATCAGGAAGAGGCAGTTAAAATTTCTGGGACATGTAATGAGGGAGGCAGGTTTGGAAAATCTGATACTCACAGGACAGATAGAAGGAAAGAGGAAAGTAGTGCGTGGCATATTTGATGGGCTTGAGCAAATAGATGGCAGAAGAGTGTTTGGGATAAATAACAAAAAGACAAAACTTATTAGGAGCTACAAGAAACAGGAAGATGTGCGGGGCCATGATAAGCTACATTCTCAAGTGACACGACACATAAAAGATGTTCTTTTTACGATTCTCAGATAAGACAAAGCAGCTAGGTTCATTGTAGTGTCTAGAATGGTCATAGAAAAACTGAGCTTGAGTCAACGATGCTCTTACCGAGCCAGCATCATATCTGTTTTTAGGCGATTGCATGTTAATTGACGACTGAATAAAGTGTCTAATAGATCAATGCGCATCTCGTTTATATAAAAAATGCAAACAAAAGAATACATTTTTGACAGTCCTTCAGATTGAAACTTTGGCTTTTGGAAAAAAAATGTCTTGTACAAATTGTTTTATACCTCATCATACAAGACGAGTGGACGGCATCACTCGAGACCCTGTAATAGGTTTTTTTTTTCCTAAGAAATGTTCAATATCTAATTCCCTTCTTTGATTGAAGTTATAAATCACAAACTCTTGCCAAAGCACAGCAAGGTTCTGTCTACCTTTCCGGGGTCAAACTTTGTTTTTTCCTATTGTCTCTAGCTATCAGTACTCTTCAAAAAGTCCTTGAGCTTAACTTCAGCCAATGTTGGGAAACTAACACAACTCTTAACCATAATAATTATGATTATTCTGTGTTTTGGTGCAATGGATACATACTGTCAATGAGAACTCGAAGAGCCGAATTCGAATTCCAGTTAAATTCGTTGCATTCACTTACGCACAAACATCCTTTGGAAAGGTATTAATCCATCTCTTCTCTCTCCAGCTATAGGATTAATAGCAAAACAGATTGAATCCTATAGTCTTGTTTGGTAACCCATCTACCGCAGAAAGAAATGGCAACCTACTGCGAGAAAATCTTCTTCCTAGTCAGTCATGTCTTTTTCGAGACAAGCGTGTAACAAACGTGTGTCACGTATGGCACTTAACTGACAGATATGGATAAAAGGATTGAATAGCAGTACATATTGGGTTCTATAGTCTTGGTTAGCAACCAGTCTACCGCAGAAAGCAACCTTCTGCAGGAAAATCTTCTGTCTAGTCAGTCGTGCATCTAAAGAGACATGATCGCCTAAGCGTGTATTGTGTATCCTACTTTATTGAATGACTCATCTTTAAAATGATTACCAGTTTTTACGAAATGTAACGGCAGCCTTAACATTAGAAATGAAAAAGTGGAAGTGCGGAACAGAAAAAGAGGATAAGATGTGGTTGAAACAAGAAAAAACAGTTTTTATTTTACGTGACTTACAAAGTTCGACAGTTTGCTCGTTCTGGGGTATCAGCTATTAGTCGTGGATGATTGAGAGTTCATTCGGGGTATGACACAAATTAGTAGTTGCGATATGAACGTGGATAAATTCAACACGCATACGAAAATCATCGAGAGTTAATCTTTGCTGATGATGATGATGATGATGATGATGATAATGATGATTTCGTCGATGTTCGAAGGCACCGCTATTGATGGAGGCGGCCTGGTGTCACTGATGACTGCTTGGTTAGGTTTGCCTGTCTTGGAGTTAGTTGGCCGCTAATGCCAGTCTGGTCGAACTGCCTTCGTTGGTGAAAGAGTGGCTTTTTAGTGATTCGTGGCTGAAAACTGCTTGCATCTTTTGGTCAGAGAAAGGTGTTTTATGATCCAGGTCAGTCAGTTAATTGCTATATGTTATACACGCTTGGACGATCATGTTTCGAAAGAGACATAACTGACTGAGTAGAATATTTTTCCCGTAGTAGATTGCTTTTACTTTCTGCGTTAGATTGGTTGCCAACCAAAGCTATAGAACCCTATCTGTTTTGCCATTTAACCTATTGCTGGAGAGATGTGACGGATTAATGCCTTTCCAAAGGGTATTTACGCGTAAGTGAATGCAACAAATTCAAATGGAATTCGAACTCAGCTCTCTGATTTCTCGTTCTTATCCGATATCCACTAGAATGGTTCAGGTATTCGACGGTATTCTGGAAGTGAGTGCACGAAGCAGGGCGTAACTAAGGTTGTTTTTGTCATATTACCTGTGGATGTCAAAGTGAGGACTTCTGTTTAGCTAAAGAGTTTACGTTCCGACAGGGTATGGCAATAACAAACCGTATGGCCTCTGCAAACATATTTAACCAAGAAGTTATTTGATCATAGCTGTTTATATTGATAAATCTAGAATTAGTTCTTGTTTCGAATCTCTTGCTAGCCATGTGTTGATTATTTTTGGCGTGAATGCCCATTGTAAGAACCAAATCGACAATTAAATTGAAAAATAATATAAACAAGGACAGATAAATAAATGTGGCAAAAGTGCGATTACATTCCTTAGACTAGAACCATGCGGAATGAGTATAACAAGCGGAGTATTTTAAAAGATCTCTCTCTCTCTCTTTCTTTCTTTCTTTTTTCTCTCTCTCTCTCACACTCTTTCTCTCTCTCTCTCTCTCTCTCTCATTCTTCTTCTTTTTCTTCTTCTTCTTCTTCTTCTTCTTCTACTTCTTCTTCTGTTCTATGAACACATTTGATGCTAAGCATGTCATTCCGGCACAACATTCAAGCGCTTACATGCAACCACCCACATTTACTCGATGTTTCTAGAAAAGTGTAATTTTTGTGTAAATACATTTATTTTAAACAATGTTTATTTGTTTGTCATTTACATGCGAAGATTTCTGTTGCTACCACTTTTAGTTGAACTAGAACTAGTGAAAGCAACACCGAAATACAAACTTTAAACTAAGCTTTTTTAATAACTGAGACGTCTAGAATAATAATTAAACAAGCTTATCAAAATGGAAACGGTGGTTATGAGATCATTTCACACAATGTATTCTTACTAATCAAATGTACGCAACTTTTAAAAATCGATTTGTAAAGTGTATTAAAAACACTCCTCACGTCAGTCTGAGAGATTTTAAACCAAAGTTAACAATTCCCCGTTCCAAGCTGTCAGAGTAAGTATTACATCTAATTGTATAAACAACTTTGTTGGCATCCAATTAAACAAATACCCAGCTTCTCGCGTTTCTCCGCATTTCTCTAAGTCTATTTTTTTACTCGCCTCTTATCCGTTGGTTTCGCTTCTTAATCAAATCATCGCTTACTCATAAGTATTTAAGTTACTTTTTTCAGCATCCTAGACAGAAAGCTCACACTGGGATCATCTTCATTCAAACTGTGTCAATTGCCTATCAATTGAAGCCACAACAATGGATGCAATAAACACCGTTAGCCTTACTAAAATGAATCGAAAATTAGATTTTACCTCATTCCACTGTTCGGCCTGTTTTCCTTTCTCAGAAATATCATTAACTTTACACTTGCTCTTTTTCACCTGCCTTAATTACTTCTTCCAAAAATACAAGAGTGAAACAAGGTGACGTTTGTGTGTACCAGAGTCCCACCAAAATATTTACGATATAATTTTGACGAAATTATGAAAAAGTTGCGATAAAAAAAGAGGACTCGCTCGTTAAGTCAGAAACAAGTTTAAAAATTCTTTTGACGAGAAAGTCTCTTAATAAGAAACGGAACAATATGTTTGGTTGTATTGTTATTTTGTTTTCTTCCAACACTATCATTCACTGAAAGAGAGAAAGTTATAGAAGTTAGAAATTCCAAACTGAGTTTATTGTCTAAAACATAAATAATAATGCGGAAAAGCATATAGACACAAGTGTCAGCTTCCTTTAGAAAAATTGTGGAAAAATTATATAAATCAATAAATAAAATAATAAATAATTAAAACAAAAGGAATAAATGTTCCCCTGATGATAAAAGAATCAAAATGCACGTTAAGTTGCGCTTTTTTTAAGTATATAAAAAGACTAGCATTTCTTCCTCTTCCTCCTTTTCTACCTTGCTCCAAGATGTAGTAGAACGTAGATGAGGACATTCGTTTTCCCAGTGCACTGACGATTGAAATCTCTTTCTACTTTCCAGCACATAGCATTCGCACGAAGTAAATCAACCTTTACTTTGGTCGTTCCAACTCAGAACAACGCTGGCTCAAACTCAACTTTTATAACGATGCTTAAACTTGCAACGATGAAATAAGTAAAAACTTTGCATTGGTCGTTCCAACTCAGCGCAAGATTAACTGTAGAAACCCAAAATTTTGTTACTCCTACGTTATTTTTCATATGTAAACATGCAAACACCTACAATACACCAACACGCAGCATTTAAAGTTTATAAATCAATACTGTGAGAACGTAAGAAGAGACACACCATATTGACAAAAGATTGGGTGAATTATACGACACCATGACTTATACGTTGAATTTAGAGTGCATGGAATTGTTTAGAGGGGCAAACACTATCGCTGAATTCATCAAACATAGCATGAAAACATGAAAAATGCAGTGACACCCTTGGAGAAGTGGAAATTACAAGGGGAACTTTCCAGAATAGTCTATCATCACTGCTGTTTGATTTATACATGATACTACTGTCTTTGTTGTTGATGATGCCATATATTGAATAGGACTGCGAAAGAAAACAATCGAAAATAAACCACTTACTATTTATGGATGACTTGAAGCTGTTTGGTTAGAGTCAAAAGCAAATTGATTTTCTGCTGAGTAGAGTACCTCTATTTACCAGTGATATTGGAATTAAATTTAGCATTAAAATGAACATTATTGATATTGCGTAACCAGCACAGGTAGAATTGAGTTATCTAATGGGAAGGTCATGAAAGACAAAGGCGCTGGCGATAAGTAATTGGGTATATTAGAAGTAGATAAAATCAAGAAGAAAGAAAGAAGCATAGGAAAAGTTTGGGAAATACTTTATACTGCTGTGTTTAATTCTGAAGTCAAAATTTAATCGAATGAATAGTGTTAGCCAAAAACATCTGGTCTGTCTCGGTTCTCTAATATGGAACTGGTGTCCCAAAATGGACACAGTAAAAGGCAAATAGTCAGGAGAACAAGCAAAACGGTGACAATTTTCAAAATGTGTCTTCTGAAATATTGTGTATTAGATTTACCTACAGCTGGACAAATAAGAAGATGTTTGATAAGATGTGAAGACTGAATTAAGAATAAATAGAAAAGTTACAGGTGGTAATTGATTAACAGTGGTGAACCATTCCTAATCGGTGTGAAGATAACTAGCACCAAAGAGACAAGAAATTGAATTCAATTGTATCGAATCGTTCAAGAATCAGTCATTCAGTCAGTTAAATGCGATACGTGATACATGGTTGGATAATCGTGTCCCGAAAGAGATATGCCTGACTGAGCAGAAACTTTTCCCGCAATAAGTTGCAATTGCTTTCTGTGATAGATTGATTGTGAATCAAAACTATAGAACCCAATCTGTTCTGCTATTTAACCCATAGGTGGAAGGAGAAGAAGCGGATTAATACGTTTCACAATGGTATTTGCGCCTAAGGGAATGCAACGAATTCAACTGGAATTCGAACTCTGTTCAAGAGTAAACATCTAAAAAGCGAAATAGAAGCTTGGAAGGAGATATGGATAAGGAACAAGATGAGGAAAATTAATAAAATGAAAGTATGGATATCAAGCAAGAAAGCAGACATGAGGGAAGAACTAGAATCTGAGATGCAATTCGAAAAGGCAAGCCATGAGAACCAAAGTTGTCAAATATCATATAGGTAAGACTCTATGGATAATGTTTTGTGCAGAATGTGTAAAAAAGCAAAGGAGACTGTGGGTTACATAATAAATGAATGTGATATGGAAACGTAAGGAGAGTATGCACAAAGACACGAAAATATAGCACGTGTTATAAACTTGATTCTATGAACAGACTGCAGAGAGTAGAAAAGTATTATGAATATACACACTTGAAAATAAAATTGTTCTGGAACCTCATCGTTTAATGGAATAATACAATGAATGCAAGAATTCCAGGCATCATTACTTCCCAGAAAGAAGACAAATAGTGTTGGACCATCGACATAGTAGTACCAAAGAACGTAAGGATAGTTGAGAAGGTAAAAAAAAGTGAGGTATTAAGATTTGAAACATGTGATTGTCTACTTGTGAGGGGATACAGAAAGTATTTGATCTTTTTTGTGGACGCTCTTGGAACTGTGACAGGTAAAATCTAAAAGTAGTTGGGTAGAATGAGGACCGAGTAATATTCGAACTGAGATAATTCAAGTAGGTAAGGACAGCCAAAATTCATAGAAATGTTTCGTTGATGTAGAGAATCCTTCGTCATTTGTTATGATCCACTCTTGATTACTAAATTATTAAGATCTACTTCTTGAGATAAAAGATACTACTACTACTACTTTTTTCTGGCCAAGGAAGGAATCAAATAGTTGCTCTGTTATCAGGCCAGAGGCACATCGGTGTGGTGTAATGATTAGCAACCTTGTTTGCTCTTACAACTGAGTAGTGAGTTCGATTCTTGTGCCACAAGCGGCGCTTAGAAAATCAACTGTCATCGGTCCAGATTTTTGGATGTGACCCGAGAACTTTTCAGTCTATTTTGTCCGTCTGGTTTTTATTAAATGATTAAAAAATCCTTAGAACTCTCGACACTAAATTTTCTGTGTTTAATAATGGGTCCAAAGAATGTATTTTTAGTATATTAGTTTAGAAAAATTTCAAATTGTTTTTCTTTACATTTTAGTTAGAGTTTCCATTTACAATTTAAGTATAAGGCCAAACTGAACCATTACTCTGTGTCCATCAGGTTAGCTAAACCGAATTTGCTTAATCCTATGGATATATTTCTTTTTAATTTTCGAGCCAGAAAACAGTCATGGTCTACTTTTCAATTACTTTAATCCATTATTTTTACTGTTCAGTTGAAAGTGAAAACTTTTAAAATAATATTTTTGTTTGTCTATATTTCTGAATTGAGGTATCGTAATCTAAACTTATTTATAAACGGAACTTCATCTCTGTGTTTGTATGTGTGTGTGTCTGTGTGTGAGTCCGTTACCTATAGACTCCGAAACGGCTGAACCGATTTTCTTGAAAATTTACACAGTTGTACTATAAGCGTCTGCGAGTGTTCTTAGCTAGGTTTTGTGTCGAGGTACCCCCGAGAAATATCGAAAATCGATAATTGAAAAAATCGGGTTATAGAAGGAGTGGTCCGATTTTAATCAAATTTGATACACTCATAGACAAAGACATAAGAAACGATATTCAGAAGTTTCAAGGATGCAGTTCTTACAATAGTACAGAAAATCGATAATATATATATATATATATATATAAGGCAAGATGTTTGTGTGTGTCTGTTTATCTGTCTGTATGTCCTTTATACAAATCCACAATTATTATCCGATTCTCACCAAACTTCAAAATTTGACTTATATCCATTCATTTTTCTTTCCGTCTACGGTTTCGCTTTAACTGGAAATAACTATTGCTTTTTAGTCTTTCGAACCAACGTCCAAAGAATCTGAGCTCCAGGACCATGGATTAGTTTTAAAGCTTTCATTACACCCGAGCAACGCCGGGCTATACTGCTAGTTATTAATATCATTCATATTGTTTAGATAGTTGTACTAATGTTTATAGTTATATTCACGACGCTTCGGCCGCTGTTTACTCCAACTATCTTTAGGTGATTCGAATTTTTAACTGAACCCTTTCTTTTGATCACTTTTGATTCCGTGTGTAATGTCACTTCTGGATGTTTTAGTTATTTCCATTTAACTCAACTCTCTAAGATTTTGTTAACCATTGCTGTAACCAGGTATTGAACGCACAACTAGTCACTGGATCCAGCCAATACCTTTATACCCTAGGCCATGTCTACTTTGAGATTTTAGTTAAATGAAGATAACTAAAAAATACTAAGTTGCGCTGAAAAGGCAGCCGAAACGCCGTGAATACAGCAATAAAGATGAGGACAACAGTCTGAACAATGTAAACTGTATTGTTGTGTTAACTTTTGTAGTATGAACAGTAGCCAACAAGGGGCCATAAACTGTAACCTTCGACAACGTTTATTATTTTATAATGAATTATAGTTGCAATAAAACCCCATAAAATGTATAAATTTCCAAAACATCTACTTTCAATTTTTTTTTAACTTCCCCTAGCTAATCAAGAGTTCATAATGGTGAGATTTTCAAAAAAGATATAACTCAATGCATAGTTCAAATTTATCATCTCTTGTTAAATATGCCCTATTTAGACATTCCGTGGGAATAAGCATAAAATTCCACTCGTGGAGTTTGCTTTAACTAATTTGTTTATCAGCTGACAGTAAAGATGTTTAAAAGATTTCCAAAACAAATCTTCACATCCCATTAAAAAATGAATTTGAAGCGGTAGAAAGATGGTTAATGTTTATTAAATCGGCCTTGTGTGACTCATAACCGAACTCTACGACTAAGAGGTTTATTTGTTATCAGTAGAAAGTTGCAGATTGGAATGTGTAGATTTTGTGAAAGAATACAAGTATACCTTTGGCTGTTGGAAGAGAAATTTATTAATGAAAGGAATAACATTTATTGGTAGAAGTTAAAAGTTAACGTGAAACAAGTAATGAGTTAAAGGTATCAAGAGAGTTAGTAGTAGTAACTTGTTGGAAAGTGTTTATGTGTACGTAGGCAGAAACGTATGTGTATGTATGTATGAGCATTTTTTGTTAGGTAGGAGTGGTTTTGAAGTATTCGCTCAGTCTTAAAAGGTTCTGTGCAGTTATCAAGTAAACAGGTGAATGATGAAGAGGAAGAAGGTGAGAGATGAGAGGTGAGAGATGAGAGAGAAAGATAGAGACAATAATAATTACGATCGCTTGACGTTTGTCAAAGGTACGTGTTGATTGCTCATCTTAACTCTCTGATGCGACGATCGTCTTGTCCCATCTTTTATATCGTTTGGGAATTCACACCCGGATGTGATTCTGGCCTTTCCATTGGACGACGAACATTTCGCGTCGAGGTGGGAAATTCACGAGTTTTAAGTGTGTTAAACAAAGTTTGTAAATTCGAAAAAATCCGTTTATTTCGAACAATGAGTCAGATTTTAATTTTTAAATCTAGAATTTGTTTTGTTTACTACAAATTAAGATAGATAATTTCTGCCACCGTCACCTGAATGAATAGCAGTTGCCATACTTGATTTTCCAAGTTACTCAGTTTTATTATATGTTGTTAGTTTTTCAATATGTCGAGCCATAACATACCATAACAGGAATAACAGTGGGTATTCTCTCTGAGATTAACGTTCTTACTGTTATACGATTTTAGAATATTTGTTACCATATTGTTTTCATATTTACTGAACTTTACTGACTATGGTACAAGGCGAAATGAGGATCCATCGCTTCTTCTTTCAGCTATGGGTTAAATAGCAGGATAGAGTGGGTTCTGTAGCCTTGGTTGGCAACCAGTCTATCATAGAAAGTAATGGCAACCTACTGCGGGAAAATCTTCTGCTAAGTTAGTTATGTCTCTTCCGAGACATGATCGTCCTAGCATATATCACGTATGGCATTTAGTTGACTGACTTGGGCTTAAACATTGATCTGTGGCAAATGCAAAGTTTTCTTTTTATTATGTCGATACTGTATATCATTCTTCGATAAAGAGAGAAAAATAATTCGTGACTTCTTCGTACCATAAGCATTAAATACGTAATCCAGCGGATGATATTTCGGAAGTGAAACATCCTAGAGAGCCACTTGACTGCCCGTGACTCTTTGCACTTTCGTATTGAATGTCCTGGAAGATCAGACGTACTATTAAACTTTGAGTTATGTTATAAAAAAGCTTTGTTCCGTCCGTTATTGTTGAAGAAAGAAAGGTTTTTAATCCTAAGAGGTCGGTATGAAAATGATCCAGACATTAAATGTGAGTGTGCAAAAATAACCTGCATAGGTAGTGGCTCCTTACACCTCTTTAAAGTACTCCCCTTGGGACCTCACATACTTATTCAGGCGTCTCTTACCCTTTTGAAAACAATCTCTTTTAGAATTGACATCAGATGTATAGTAACGTTCTCATCGGAAATTTCTCCATTTCAACTTTGAGAAAAGTGAAAAGTCGCAGAGAGCCAAATGTACACAGGAGAGTGGCTAACAGATCTGAGTGATGCGGTTAGTCAGTCAGTGAAGTGCTATACGTGATACAAGCTGGAGCGATCATGTCTCTTTCGAGACATGAGTTGGGCAGAAAATTTTCCCGCAGTAGGTTGCCATTACTTTCTGCGGTAGACTGGATGCCAGCCAAGAACCCAATCCGTTCTGTTATTTAGGGAAAAGACGGATGAATATCTTTCCCAAGGGTATTCGTGCATAAATGAATGCAACGAATTCAACTGGAATTCGAACTCGGCTTTTCGATTTCTTATTCCGAGTCGATATCCACTGCTCTACAACGCACACAATGATGCGACACTTTGCAAAAAAAAAAAAAAAGAAAAAGTATACTGCACAAAACGTAAAGAACGGGCAGTCAAAATATTCAAAATGGTCGAATCCTTTTCAGACAGACATTGTATTTTAATTACTACTGACATATAATTACTAATGTCAAAAGTCAAAATGTCATTGTAAAAAGTGAAGTGTATAAAAATTACATAAAATTTGTGTGAGTCATATGAGTCTTTTTATCAGTACTACACACAATATCGATCTATTCTTGCTATTACGGGTGTCAAGAGTTCAATTTTCATTTCATACTTAATCTAGCTTAGTAAATACTACGGGCGCCTACTTTGGAGTGGAGCTTAACAAGCCCATCTTGCAAGCCAATTTGATAGTGCAATGAGTTATATATTTATTGGTCACTCACTGTTTGTTCTTGCCGGACTAGACTAAGCTAAACTTAATAAATAACTAAGGCAAATTGCTGGCACCCGTGAGATAATAGTTAGGGAGTTATGCAAATCATTACGATTATATAATGAACTCAAGCCTCAGTGAATTTCCCGTAGTGATGACCACGTCCCAAACAGATCAAAACTAGATACCTCCATTTATTTTCGATCCGTAAGTTTTCAAATGAATTTTTAAAAAGTAGAAGTTTTCTTGAAGCTTTAATGTTAGCTTAACTGAAAGCTAATGAGCGAATTTACTATTTCCAGTAAGAAAAATACTTTGATGGATTTCAAACAGAAATTATATTGACTGGAATCTGAAATTTTGAGATTTAAAAAGAAAAAATCAGTTTTTCGGCTATTTTCAAAGGATCGACACATTTGTAAACAAAAGTTAATGCTTGATTTTAAAAATCTTGCAAAAATAAAATATACAACGTGATACTTTATTTTTTTAAGTTTTGAAAAAGTATTTTTTAAAGTTAAATAAATCTGATTTGAAACAATTATTACTTGCTTATAGCATGAAATTTAGAATAAAAGTGTTTCTTAATCACGGAGGGCTTATCTTTCTGACCTGTGAACTGATTGATGACAGCTTGTCACCATTCATTTCACACGTCTGGATAAGTGTGGTGGGCCGGAACTGACACAAATTTAGGAAACCTAAGTAAACGTTACGCTTCTGGGTTTTTAACTACCTAGTAATCTTTTAAAATTATCATAATATTTTCAGCAATTATCTATTATTAAATTTTAGTTACTTTAGCTTTCTAGCCTTACATTTGAACATGCTTTCTGAAAAATAAAAATTAAAAAATATAAAACTTTTTTTTTATTAATTTTAAAATTTAATGAAAGAGAATGAAATAATGCAACATGACAGAAGTAATAATTTTCTCTTTAGACTATGATCTCCTTAATAGATATTGTTTATAAAAACAATTAAAAGTTTATCTAAATAAAAAATGGTTATATTGCATTTTTGTTTTCACTATTCGGAGTAAATTTACCGAAAAGAATCAACTGTAAGAAAAGGGGACACTGAAGCCAACATAGTGTTTCGACAGGCAATATCATGAATTTCATTGAACACAATGTTCAAGCCATGAAAATTGTGTTTAAGCATGAAACAGAATTTCATCACTTGATATTAATATCAGCGTCAACTTATATACATATATATGTGAAAAATTTATATATATTTATTATATGGTTACATATATTCATTAGATTTTACTGGTGTTTTTGAAAATTATCTCAAAAAATATCGTTCATAGTTGTTTATTTTATTTTATTTTACTTCTTAGCAACTCTGGCCATCATGTAAACTTGTTATCTAAAATTTTATTTCAGATTAAATATTCCTTTGAGATGGTATACCAAGTAGACAAGAATGAGCTTGTTCAACATCATCTTCTCTTTGCTTTTAATCAAGGTCACAAAACTGCCAAAACTGCTCGTAGAATTTGAAATACTTCAAAACAACCAAATGATCAATGCTAAGCTGTACGTTGAACAAATGAACAGTCTTAAAGAGGCAAATCAGTTGAAAATATCTGACCGGCGATACAGTGTAATCATTCAACATGACAATGCTCAGCCTCACGTCACTAACATGACCGAATATACAATTAGAGTCCGATTTGGGAGTTCTGTCACATCCACCATATTTTCCAAATTTAGCCTCTTCAGGTTACTCTCTTTTTCGGTCGCTTTCTAACAATTTGAGAGGTTTTTCATTCGACAACGATGTCTAGCCTAAAACGCGACTTAATCGCAATTTTCGTAAATACTATCTTAAAAAGTGGCGAAAAATTAAAGAAGAGGGTAAGTAATTTTTCTGTTTGGCGACATAAAGCAGAACGACAGCAGTATATTTAAATATAACAAAATCAGCATGATAATCCGATGGGTGAAACTGTAGTGAACAGAAAATTAAAAGTAACTCTCTTCTCTTCTTCACTTTTTCCGTGTGAAATCCTGATTTTGACGAATAGAAAAAGGATTGACCCCGTACTGAAAGAAAAAAAAACGAAGCCGGATTTCGCAATCTGATGTTAAATTAATTTTCTAACCAATGGAAAAAAGCTGTTTGAAAAACTAAGAGAAAAGTTATCAATCCAGTGTGAAAAACTAAATGGTTATAAAAACACAAATAAAGTCAGAATCGATCAGTGAGATGGAAGCAGCGATATCATACACCAGCAACACGTGATAAAAGAAACTTCAAGTCTGACCTAGACGTAAGGTCCCGACACACATTCGTTCACTTTTTTCACTCGTGCTAATTTCCTTTACCTCTTCTTCTCCATCCTCAACATTCCCGCAGTCAACAAAGGAGACGACGACAATAACAACAACATACTTCAATTGACTCCTAAAAACTAACGTCCGATAAGTACAATTTTCTTTATTGCTTCACCTTCCTTTTCACTTTCTCACCGGCCATAAAAAAGGAAAGGAACACAAATTTTATTAGTAATCTGTTAGTCTTTCCACATACACACATTCTGTTACTTACTACTATTTCTCTGGAACATTTAACTACGCACATTTTGTCTTTAAGCATTTAACTTCTACAAATTGATGTTATTCTATTATGTTAATAAAATTCCACTTATTTTACAAATGAAATACTTTTATTCTTTCAACCTTCTGATTTTTAAATTGTGAAGATTTCGAGTGTGTTTAACACAAGGCCAATTTGATAAAGAAAAACCTCTGTACCTGGGTAAGATTGTTATATATATTTTGAAAATAATATTTACGCGTATATATATATATATATATATATATATGAATAAGTGGACATCTTCTTAAATGCAATCGTCAAGCCATATATACATATAAGGAAAATCTATGACAAAGTGGAAATATATATATATATACACACAAACACATATATATATGATAAAATATACTTTTAATATATGCTATATTTATGAATTAAAGTGCTCAATATCAGGTATGGATGATTTGATTTTTGTTTTACGGCATAGCGATGTCAATGGTTTATTTAATGCTGACAAGATTTGTATGAAAAGAATATATATTCTTTGTGAGAAACCAGTTTATAGATAAGGCTTCATTAACGTATTTTTGTAAAGAGAATTTTGTCGAAAGTCAGATGTATTGCTGGTAATATTTTTTCCTCCAAAAACATATTACTGGTAATTTCTTCTCCAAAAATGTATTGCTGGAATTTTTACTGTAAAAATCTAATTTTATGCATTTATAATGACCCCAGTTTGGGTGGTTAACTAACTGCCTATAGCTGCGACCCTAACAAGTACTACCACGCCTGGTCAGGGAGACCTGGGAACAACAGCAATTAAGAACTGGTTCCACGCTCCTCACAACCTACCAATCAGGATGCAGTGTATAGTCATACCTAGGACCCGGATGTAGTTTATCGTCATACCAGGATGCCTCATTCATGGGGGGATTTACCCATCTGCAGAGATACAGTCGGCGTATTTTTAAGCCTCAGCCGACATAGCAATCGGCGACGGGGCGTATGTACATACAAAATAAACATGTGCCTAGTGTTTTGCCTTAATTATTGATATATTTTTGCTAGTGATGCATTATAGGTAGGTCTATTACTTGTTATGCGTCTACTTTTATATTCCTCCGACACACACGCGCACACACACACACACACACACACACACACACACACACACATATAGATATAAAACTAATGAAGACTTATAATGCAGAATTACTTATCTATCTACATATATATATATATATATATATATATATATATATATATGTGTGTGTGTGTGTGTGTGTGTGTGAGAGAGAGAGAGAGAGAGTGCTTGTACAGACAGACAGGCACTGAAAATTTGATTAGTTACTTAGAGTCAAATTGGACAGCTAAATCAGAGAGTGAAATTGATGAATAGATTTATCCCATGTGGCGTTCTACTTCATTGTTAAAATAATTATTTCCCACCAGTGTAAGACGTTGATATTGGGAACGAGGTAGAAACCAGAATTTCGGATACTGGTTTTCCAAGCTGGCGGGCTATCATTCCAAACTTCGAATATGGAGGTTACACAATTTTCTTCCTATCTTGGTTTTATTAGAATGAAAATATTTCATATTTTGCAAGTACATGGATATAAGTACACGGATATACTATGTTGACCATTCTGAGAGAAAAAGAGTTATACAACCTTTTTTCTTTTCTTAATCGTATCACCCCGAGCAAGGCGGTAATGCCACTGATGTGCGGGGTCTACATAAGTGTAAAAAGATTAATTAGAAGAGAGTGAAGAGGCAGACGAACCAGTTAGAAAGGAAGCAATCGAAAGGAGCAATAGAAAGATGAGAATGCAGGTGTGATGACAGTTTCAAATGTGGAGAGAAAGGAAAGGATGTACGGGGTGGAGAAAGAACTAGAGTCAAGTGGTTAATAGATGAGTATTGACCTTGCATTTAAATTCCTGGAGGTTGTAGCCGTCAGGAAAGCAAGAATATGGGCGCGAGTTCCACAGGCGGGAAGTGCGAGAGAGGAAGATACAGGAGTAGAATTGTCGTCTGCATTTGGCTAACCTAACTGTGAATGGGTGGGACCCAGTTGCCAATCTGGTTGCACGAGTAGACAGCTGTTGAGGAGGCATCAATGACTTAAGTTCGTTCGAGCAGAAGCCATGGAAGTATTTATAGAACAGAAAAAGGGACGCCACATTTCGTCGATGGGGAAGTGGCTGTAGTCGGGTCGCCAAGTCAGTACCTATCACATTACTGATTCTCCTTTGGAGCCTATCGAGAACACTGAGATGAACGGCAGGGGCGCCTGACCATATATGGCAGTAGTATTCCATGCACGGACGAATGGTTGATTTGTATATATGCAGGATAGATTCAGGCGGAAAAAACATCCTGGTCCGACACAGTGACCCAACCTTCTTAACAGTGGATTTAGCTATGGTCTCGATGTAGTGATTCCATTTGAGATCAGAAGAGAGGGTAAGGCCGAGGAGGCCCAGTGTATTACTCTCAGGGAGAATCGCTTGGTCCATGCTTATGGGAGGCAGGAGAGGTTGCCTGTGATGATTGACAGACAACAGCTTGGTCTTAGACGCATTGAAATTGACAAGCCACTTCTTGCTCCAATTCACCACAGAGTGTAGATCCTGTTCAAGGTCAGCAGCGAGATTATGTTTGTCCGCCACGATGGGTTTCTTACTGATGCGGGGGTAAATTGTGGTTTCATCTGCGTAGATGCCTACTTGGCACTTGATCTCATCTGGGAAGTCATTGCTAAAAATAAGGAAGAGCGTCGGGCCCAGAGTAGAGCCCTGTGGGACACCAGCATTTATGCTGTAGGATGAAAAGGCATGCCCATTCAAAACGACCTTCATTTTGCGGTTGTTTAAAAAAGATTGGATTAGATCAAGCAAGCGTCCGGTAATACTGTAACCCCGTAGCTTGCATAGAAGGCCAAAGTGCCAAACCCTGTCAAAAGCCTTGGAGATGTCCAGAGCAAGAGCACGAGCCTCGCCTGACTCATCAAGGGCCTGGAGCATGTGCTCCGTAACGGTTGTTAGCATGTCGGCCGTGGACCTGGCAAAATGGAAGCCATATTGCCTGTCAGAGTAGAGTTTGTGGGCAGTAAGTTGTTGAACTATTTCAGCATTAATTATGGCCTCAAACACTTTCCCGAAAATTGGTAGAAGACTGATAGGGCGATAGTTGGATGGATCCGAGGGTTCACCACAGTTCTTAAATACAGGAACGACTGAAGAAAACTTCCAGCATGCAGGAAAACAGGAAGCAGAAAGGCAGTAGTTATACAGTTTATAGAGGACAGGGGAGAGTTCAGGAGCACACCTCTTAAGGACTATCACCGGGATTCCATCACCACCGCTCGCCTTATGGGGGTCAAGTTATACCAAACACGCACACGCCCACACATGCACGCACAAATTATATCGTGGTCTCTCTCGTCTTGAAATGATGGGGATCAGTAAAATGAAGAGGGCTTCACATTTTATGGATCCGCATGTGTTTCCCAATTCCTGTAAATGTTTTGCAAACTTTTAAAACAGATAAATGTGGTTGAGTCATTTTGCTCGAGTGGTTGAAGATCAGTTGCTTATGTTTCCGCGAGTGACCATGAAGTTCTGCTTTAATGTATGCGACAAAGGCTATCATGACAAAGGCTATCATTGAGAAAAGCACCATGCTTCCAACTTTCTGAAGGTTACTTGAGACGTGAAACTGACAGTAACTATTCAGTGTGGATTCCGATTTCTACACTATACACACACAAATATATATATATACTTTTACGAACTTTGAGGTGGGTTCCTCATACAAAAACAAGGGCAAACGCTTATATAAACATATGTCCAGAAATCCCTTGTTTTTGAATTATTAAGTTTAAAGAAAGTTTGCGGTGAATGGTGCTGTGTGGTTATGCATACTTGGTTACGTTTTTCATTCGTGTACATTTGTGACTAGTCTGTCTTCAACGCTTAATGTATGAAGGATCTCATAGTACCACATGTGGTACTTCAAGAGTAGTTTCTGTGTCAGTATCATTTGCAGCGTGTGAACCTCGCTACAGGAGAACTTTGGCCAATGGCTTATTGCGCAAACTGCCAATCCGTTGACTCTCCAGTCTTGTTTACGAATGAGTCAATATTTGGAAGGGATAAATTAATAAATTTATACAACCAGAATTTGTGGACAGATCTGAATCCCGATTGTACAATACAGGCTAGACACCAGCATCAATTTACAATTAATGTATCTACTGGGATTGTAGTATAGTAAAAAAATGTTTTTGTGTCTGCATTTTGAAACACGAAAACAAATCTTTACTACTCTATTTAGAAATAGAAAACGAACAAGAATAAATAAATAAAATAAATAAACAAAAACAAGTTAAGCAAAAGTAACATTCCCATGACATGCCGCTTTTTAAAGTATCGCGTCTTTATGTAACACAGTTCATACGGCTGTGTCATTTCTTTGTTTTATTAGTTTTAGAAAAACTTGACAAAATTAAACCTTTATAAATAAAGTATGCTGCATTGTAGTGATACATCGACAGACATAAATTTATAGGCATCGGTGACTGTACAGATGAAAGCATATTTTTCTCAATCCTATCACCTCATAAAAAACAATATAGAAATTAAATCTATATGTATTTTTCAACCAATAAATTTCTTTCAGAGGATTTGTTTGATAAACAAAAATACTTGCGGATGTAGTTGAAGAACTACCATGGGCTATTTTTGCCCACTTAGAAAATAACAATAACTCCTTTCACCACACCCGCAAATTCAAGAAAAAGATTTTCGCGAGCCACTGTGAAATTATTTTCTAACTAATGAAAACGTTGTGTTCAAAAAGTTCCCACCTGTATATGAAATTAGATTTTGGATCTCCCTTCTGTGTCATTTCTTCGGATGCCCACAGATTAAACACAACACAACGACAACTATGCTTCTACATGACAGCGTCTTTATTATCAACTAACTAAATAAGTAACGCCAGGGGCCTTAACTCTAAACGGTGAAAGCCCTTGTTTAGTTCCTCATGCAACATCTTCCCTTTTCTCAAAGACAAACAAAAAAAGGTCTGATAAGAATTAAAATAAAATATATAAAGTAAAGTGACCTAAGCATTCATTGGGCTGACTACCCTCTTGCCTAACAGGGATTATTCTGCCCCTTTCACTTTATTTTGTGAAGTTCTTGAATCTCACAGGATCTCTTACTACTCTTCCGGACCGTGTTGTCCGCACTCTTTTCGGGCTTGGTTTTGTTCTTTCTGGACTTGGTGTTGTTGGGGTTGGTGCTGGGTTTAGTCTTTCTTTTATTTCACCTTCATACTGAGGTCGATCTGTGTCACCTGTTTCTTCTGTACCCCGACCTTCATTCCTGGGTAACTCGCTCTGCACTTCATATGGCTGGTGAATCAATGATGTAGGTGGGGGTGCTTCTGCAGTTGTTTTCAAGTCCACCCTATTCCGTCGATATAATTCCCCATCCAATTCTACATGGTATGACCGTTCATCCAGTCTCCGCCATACAATTGCCTTCTTCCACTCTTTCTGACCCTTTATGTGTGGTTTCATCCGTACAACATCTCCAGGCTGTAACGGTTGAAGTGGTTTTACTTTGTGGTTAAAAGACTGTTCTTGTCTCCTGCTATCTCGCTTAACAAACTTTTTTAAATTTTGGGGCAATTCTGGCTTGAGTAACTCCTCTCTAGTTGGGAGAAGTGTTTTTGTTCTTCTTGACATCAGCTTCTGAGCTGGTGATAAGAGACCTTTACCTGGCGTATTCCTGTGATCCAACATTGCTAGGTATGGATCAGCCTTATCTTCCATCGCTTTCCGGAAAAGGTTCTTTGCCATCTTTACCGCAGATTCCACTTTGCCATTTGCCTTGCTATTGTATGGACTGACAGGTGTATGTGTAAAAAAACACTTTTTTGAAAACGTAGAGAATTCCTGGCTGCTAAACTGCGGCCCATTATCAGTTACCACCTGATCTGGTATTCCTTGTCCTGCAAAATGGTGTTTTAGTTTGGTTATTACTGTCTTTGCTTCTGTATTCTGCAGATGATCAATTTCCCAGAAGTTGCTCATATAATCAACAGTGCAGAGATAGTCTCGATCTCCAAACCTAAAGAGATCTACTCCCACTTTTGCCCAGGGTCTGTCCGGAACTTCATGGACCATTAATGGTTCTGTTGGATTGGCTACTTCGTATTTTCTGTATGTGGGGCATTTTGACACGTAGTCCCTGATATCACTGTTCATGTTTGGCCAGTATAAACAGTCTCTTGCCCTCCTGCAACATCCTTCTATTCCTAGGTGTGTGGAATGCAACTTTTCCTTCAACACAACCCGTTGGTTACCTCTGAAAATTAACCCATCTTGTACCATCAGTTCATTTCGCATACTAAAGTATGGTCTCACCTCTGGGTCAAGATGTATTTTTTCTTCTGGCCATCCTTCCACAATTACTTGCTGCAACTGCTGCATGCTTCTGTCTTCCTTCGTGGCTGAGCGCAGTTCACCCAGCCTTCTCTCTGTTACAGGAATATATTCAGTTTCTTTGACATCATCTTCCTCGTCCATATATTCGCTGTTCACACTATGGATGTATGCTCTTGATAGTGTATCTGCAAGGAACATCTTCTTAACCGGATGGTACAGAACGGTAGCATCATAAGCCTGTCGTCTCATCAGCATGTTTTACAGACGTTCTGGGCATTTCCCCAATTCTTTTTTCATGATAGCTTCCAATGGCCTATGATCGGTCAGTACTGTTATCCGTCGACCAAAAGTATATTGATGAAACCTTTCACTAGCATAGACTACTGCTAGCAGTTCTTTTTCAATTTGTGCATACCGAGTTTCTGTGTCGGTCAGCGCACGGCTGATATAGGCTAGGGGTTGACCTTCTTGCAGTAGTGCAGTCCCTATGCCCTTCTCACTTGCATCACATTGAATGACCAAAGATTTGTTGGGGTCATAATACCTCAATACCGGTGCCTCACTTACTAACTTTTTAATTTTGCCAAAAGCCTCTTCGTGAATTTGGGACCACGTCCATGGCACATCTGCCTTCACTAAATTCCGAATTGGGGCCATCACGTCAGATATGTGTGGCAGAAATTTTGCCAGGTAATTCACAAATCCCACCAATCGTTGCACTCCTTTAACATCTGTTGGGCATAGCATCTCTTTTATGGCTTTTACCTTCCCAGGATCAGGAAGTAAACCATCACTGGTTATCAGGTGACCCAGGAAAGATATAGATGTTTGTCGTAGGTTTAATTTTTCGGCATTTAGTCGCATCCCACGATCACGACATCTCTGTAACAGTTTCCTGAGTTTGCTTCTTCCATTGTTTTACCCTTCCCGATCACCCTTCCCGATCACCCTTCCCGATCACCCTTCCCGATCACCAGAAGATCGTCCGCCTTATTAATCACCCCCCCTCTAAATCAGATACATTGTTATGGAGGGCCTTTTGAAATATTTCCGGAGCTGGAGCAATCCCAAATGGTAAAACTTTCCACAGAAACCGACCAAACGGCGTAGTAAATGTCGTCAAGCGACTACTAGCTTCATCCAATCGTACATGCCAAAATCCATCTCTTAGATCCAGAGTGGAAAATACCTTGCTGTCAGCCAGTTCTGGCAGTAAATCGTCCAGTGTAGGAAGCTGGAAATGTTCCCTTTTCAGAGCTTTATTCAGTGGTCTCGGGTCTATGCAAATCCTTAGCTTTCCATTTTTCTTCACTACTAGTGCCAATGCACTTACCCAGGGTGTCGGCTCACTTACTGGTTCAATAACATTCTTTCTAACCAGTTTTTCCAACTCGATTTTTAATTGGTCTTTAAGTGCCACTGGTACTCTTCGTGCTGCTGCTACATTTGGTGTTACTCCTGGATCCAACTCCAGATGTACATTTCTCGGTAGTTTACCCAGTTCCTCCTTAAATACATCTGCGAACTCGTTTATGATGCTGTCCGAGTTCTGGCTGTTACATTCATCCCCTTGGGAAACTTTGGCAACCATTTTGAACTGGTCATTGTTGATTGTGATGAGTGCCATTTTTTGAATCGCATTTGCCCCAAGTAAGGGATGGAAATCCTTTCACTATGACAAACTTGACCGCATATTTTCCTCCAGTTTTGGAGTTTATCATTCTAACTCGACACTCTCCCAATGGCTCCACTTCTGCTCCATTCCACATGACCAGAGTCTTATTTGAATGCTCAAGTGTTTTCCCCTTCACGTGCTTCTCGTTTAGTATGTTTACTGACGCTCCACTGTCGAGTTGAAAAATAATTGGCTTTCCTTTCACCATCATTTCCGCTTTTATCACTCCCTCCTGACTCACAGAATTCACCCTTTCTTTAATTGTCACGCTGTCTACCTGTCCATAGTCTGAACAACTACTACTGTCGTTTTCATGGTCATATTGTTGTGTTTTGACAGTCTGAATCTTCTTTTTCCCTGATAATCTGCATTTCACAGCAAAGTGATTTTTCCTGTTACAGTTATAGCATGTCTTGCCAAATGCCGGACATAACTCTTTACTCGGTCCATGTTGTAGTGCGTATCCCCTGCACTCTCTCTCAGTTTTTGCCAATGTCTTTTTCTTGGGTTTGAGATCCACTCTGTTCACCCACTCGGGCCTTAGGATTCTAGATTGTAGAGTAGAATTTTCAGACAGCTTACAAATGTCAATGCATCGTTTCAAATCTAACTGTCTTATTTTTAATAAGTCGGCTTGTGTCTGGGGGCTATTTATTCCCAGCACTACTTGGTCTCTGAGTACTGAGGAAACGCAATTGTCACAAAAATTGCACGTTTTTACCAACGTCCGAAGCGCCGTAATAAATGATTCCACGGTCTCTGATTCTCCTTGCTTCCTCGTGTGAAAAACGTACCGCTCGTAGGTTTCATTTGTTTCCCCTATAGCATATTTATCAAACGCCTGAATAATTTCGGTGGGCGTTCTTTCATCTTCGGGCGTTGAAAACTGAAAACAATAATACACTTTTAATGCTTCGTCTCCCAACGTGTGAAGCAAAAGTGCCTCGTCAAATACGTAATAATTGCATAGTTATGCTATTTCAGTTTAAATAACTTCCAGTTCGCTGACAAATTATCCTCCATACATAGGGGTGGTGGTGGTCTTATGCCAGCTACTGGTCTGTTTACTTCATCCATGCCCACTTCCGACATTTTTTTTTCCACTTGAGGTACGTACGAATTTAAACAAGTAATTAAACGTTACTTATCTGTTCTGTTTTCTTTCTTTAGCTGCTACCTTTCCACTGTTTTGTTTTTTCCTCTTTTTAATGGACATCCTTTAATCCCACCGCTGCCACCATGTGTCATTTCTTCGGATGCCCACGGATTAAACACAACACAACGACAACTATGCTTCTACATGACAGCGTCTTTATTATCAACTAACTAAATAAGTAGCGCCAAGGGCCTTAACTTTAAACGGTGAAAGCCCTTGTTTAGTTCCTCATGCAACACCTTCCAGATATCAAAATAGAAGCATACTTATTCTCAGAGCTGAAAACACTTTTGAAGAGCAGTTTTATCTTCCCGTATATACACACAAATACATAATGGAAATGACGACAGCCGACTAAAGTCTTGCCCTTGTATACAATAGAATAGATTAACGAGCGGCCGCCAAAACAGATTTAGGCTGTCTACACATTTCACACTGCAGTAAGAACACTTATTTTATAAAACAAACCTCAAGAAAAGTTGAACAAAGATATACAATGACATTTTATTGCCATTGTATATCTTTGAAAAGCATATATAAATGTTATTTCAACCGACGTTATGCTTCTCTTTTTCCTCTAAAAAATAACCCTTTATAAGTCTCGTTTAAAAGATATGTTGTTGTTGTTGTTAAATGTTTGGTATTCCGACACTCATATAACAACAAAAATCTGGATAGACGGATCTTCACAACAACAGTAAAAGCCATTAAGACACACGGATTACAGAGTGTGAAATAGTAAGAAAAAGAGAGAAACATTATTAAGCAGCAAGAACAACAGAAAAGGAATAATCAAGAAGTCAGTCAATAACAATTGACATTGCATTTAAATTTTTGCAAATCAAAGTTGGCTGGAATGTATGGATCCTGAAGTCAGTTCCACAACCGATAAATGCAAGAAAAGAAAATGTTCGCATAGAACTTTTGGATACCGAGTGAAACAGACATACAGAGAAACAGACAGACATAAAATATGCGTGCCTTGAAACTTATAAAATATTGATTTTTCTACTTTCAATTTTTTCATTGCCAGACAATCTATCGCTAGCGTGATTGTTTTTCTATGGTTTCACATGGATATTTGCAGAATCTGCACTAATTATGCACAGTAAACAAGTTACGAAAATAATTGATGAGCGTTTAACTAGATTAATGTCAACAGAACAATCGAGGCATAAGTTTACACAAGATCTTGAAAGGCAAACATTTTAAATATATTTATATTTGTATACAATTTATTAAATAATGATTATAATAAATAATCCTGCACATGTCCACCAATAATATTTAATCTTTAATTTCATATTAGAATATAAACTACAAAACTATATTTTAGCGGATACCCATATTTGAGTAGATGCCTCATTTTTTAAAATATACCTTCTTCTCTTTTAAGTTTTCCTGTTTAAAGAAAACGGAGCATCTACTCAGATACTGGTATCTACTAAAATAAAGTCTGAAATGATAAAACTTTCGGATTAAAAATAAATAAATTGCAACACTAATCAGCAGGTGGGTTAGGTTTAACGTTCCAAGTTCAAAATAAACTAGTGGATTAAATCGTTTTTTCTAGAATTTGGTGACATAAGTGACCGTGTGTTTAATTCCTGGGTCGAAAAATGCCTATTGGAACTCATTTTACTGATCACTATTAAAAATACGAATTAGACAATATTCTTAGGGTAGTAGAACGATAACAGCCTACCTCCATAGATTAAATAAAAGGTTCAGTTCAGAATATCCTGTAGGCTATCCAGATCGATATATACCAGAGAAAGACAAGATATCACAATGGCCGAAACGTTGTGATAACAACAACAAAGATGAGGATAATATAGTTCAAATAATAAATCTAAAAATTCTTTCAATATTAGAATATTCATAGATGCATATACATTCACTAAATAAGAGAGAGAGAGAGAGAGAGAAAGAGATGAGCAGCCTATTACAAACCATCATTAACTAATTCCTTGCTCGTTAGGTACAATGATTCAGTTCTAAACTTTGTTCAGTTAAACACTGATCAAAATAGAAGTGTACATGATAATCAACTGGAAGACTACCATGTAAAATTTCTTTAAATGTTTACCTTTTTTCTCGTTTAAAGCAAAAGTTACTGATTTAAAATCAATAGCAGGGCTCACTGTTTGCTCACAGGAGACAGTGTCTCTGAGTGATTATTATGGCAACAACATCATTGTATCTTCTGCCTCAAAGAGAGACATTTTCATACTTATAATTACATCTTGTCATCTTCTCGTTTGTTTGTTTTTTTCATATCCTCACTTATTATTTCTTCTAAGATGTTACTTTTTTACACTCTCATGATTTTCTCTCTTGGCTATTCTTTTTCCTCCCTTCTTTCTATTCTTTTCTCTCTCCTTTCCCTTTCTCTCTATTTTGCCTTTATTTTGCCTTCTTTTGTTTACATTTTCTTTCATTTTCCCGTTTATCTTCCTTCTTACTTTACCTTTCTGCTTTTTAAAAGATATGTTCTTCTTTCCTCTTGTTTTCTTGTATTTTACCTTTTCTCTTTTTTCTTTCCCACTTTTTATTCTCCCTCACTGCTGCTTCTTGTTTCCCTTCTTTTTCTCAATTTAAAACACTTCCTTATTTCTCTTACACTTTATTCCTCGCTATGCAAGAAACGAGGAGGTGTTGGAAAGAATGGCAACAAAAAGGAAATTGATGCTGAGCATCAGGAAGAGACAACTGAAGTTCCTGGGACATGCAATGAGGAAAGAGAGCCTGGAGAACCTGATACTGACTGGTCAGATAGAAGGAAGGAGAGACAGAGGAAGGCAGCGGATAACATATTTGCAGGGTCTGATCAGGTGGATGACGGAACGGGGGTTGCCAGGAGCAACAGGAGCAAACATACTAAGAGCCACAAGGGATAGGGAGACGTGGAGAACCATGATCGCCTACGTCCTGAAGGGACAGGGCACATAGAAGAGGAGGAGGAAGAAGAAGAAGAAGAAGAAGGAAAATTATTGCTCAAAGCCAGATGAGAAGTTAGATAGAATGATTGTATTGTGTTAAGGAAGAGGAGTCTGCCTGTTTTCTCTGAAAATTAGCATTCAAAATCATCTCTCACACCACTAGGAAATATGCAAAAGCCCTAAGTGATTCATACTAAGCAAAGTTTGGTTTTACAAATAGCCAAATTGACAATCGGTCAGTCGGTTAGTTCAGAACTATACGTGATACACGCTTGGGTGACCATGTCTCCAGAGAGACATGATTGACAGGGTAGAAATTCTTTCCGCAGTAGGTTGCCATTACTTTATGTGGTAGACTGATTATCAACCAAGGCAGTAGAACCTAGTCTCTCCTGATATTTAACCCATAGCTGGAGGGGTAAGAGACAGATTAATACCTTTTCCAAGGGTATTTGAGCGTAAGTGAATGCAACGAATTCAACTGGAATTCGAAATCAGGTCTCCAATTTCTCGTTCCGAGCCGATATCCACTGCATCACAACACAACAATAGTAGAGTAAAAAGGTTGCATTGCACCAATCCTCTCAGCACTGATAGTTTGCTTGCCTACCTTGAAAATCGAAATACAAAATGCTTGTTGTTTTGGAGGGGCAAGTGTTAGAACTTGACAATCATCTCTTGGCATCCTTAGGAAATATATAGTTGTTCATGTCATATGGTTGGTAACGCTTTTTAACTCTTTGCATTTTCTGCTTTTGTTATTTTTGCCTAACACCTCCACAGAATTTCTTCCTCTTGTTTTCCTTGTTTTTCATCTGTCCACTTTTGATCTCCATTTTTTGTCCACTCTTTGGCCCCTTTTTACTATCTTTCTACATTGTCCCTACTTGCTATCAGTCCACCTTTGTCCTTACATGCTACTTGTCCTGGGTATTATGATAAACTACATCCGGCAGCAAGATGTACAGTCGAGAGATTGGAGGTTTTGAGGAGCATGGAATGACCTTTTAACTGATGTTATTCCCAGATTCTCACTGTCTTAGGGTCGTAGCACCTGTAGGTTCTCAGCTATAAGTAAATAATGAACCACCAAACAAAAATCAGAAGTTTATTTTTTTTATAATAAAGTAAACAATACATTTTTATAGAAAAGTGACAATCAATGTAACACTATAAAAATATAACAATATAAAAATATATATTTATAGTAAAATTACCAACAATACATCTTATAATGTAAAAACTATATATTAAAACATAGTTCTACTCTGAAAGTACAAAATTATGTACAAGATATTTAGATTTTGGAATTAAATAACCCATGAAGGTTGATATGCCGCTAAACAAAATGAACCAACAGCTACCTATCTGTCTACATTTTATTCTTACTTTCTAATTACCCACATTTTGTCCTGACTTACTATCTGTTTACATTTTAATCTTACTTTTCTCCTTTCCACGTTATATCATCATTTGATATCTGTTCACCTGTTGTTCTTATTTATATTTAGTTATTTTTTCTCTGTCTACCTTTTGTCCTGAGTTGTTATCTATCTACATTTTGATCCTGCTTTTCATATATCCACTTTTTAGTTTTTCTATTTATTACTTCTTTTATCGGCTCGGAACGAGAAATCGGGGAGCCGAGTTCGAATTCTAGTTGAATTCATTGCATTCACTTACGCGCAAATACCCTTGGGAAAGGTATTAATCCGTCTCTTCCTTCCAGTTATGGGTTAAATAACAGGACAGATTGGGTTCTATAGCCTTGGCTGGCAACCAGTCTACCGCAGAAAGCAATGGCAACTTACTGCGGGATAATCTTCTGCCCAGTCAGTCATGTCTCTTTCGAGACATGATCGCCCAAGCGTGTTTCACGTATGGCACTTAACTAACTGACTGACACATACTCCTTTGCTCTTTTCCTCTCGCCTCTTTTAAGTTTTTCCATGCGTTCTCATTTATTTTTCCTCACTCTCTTTTCCTTATTTTTTTCTCAGTTTATCCTGTTATATATCCGGTTCGTTGATGATTGAAATAATTCTTCTGAAACAATGCTGGGTGAAAACCTGCTAAATCACTGATGCTGGAACAAACGACGCTAGCTGGGAATTCAGACGAAGGTTGTAACCACGAGGTTGACGATAAAATTTCTGCAAATTCATTGTTTCTCACGACGAGTGTGACGACTACTATACTCAAAAATTCTGGGGGATGATTAACTTCTCAAATCATAAATCACTTTCATCGGAAACCACTCAACCCGACTCCTTCACATTATAGGATACAAATTCTATGTCATCCAACAATTAACTGAAACGTAAAAAGTAAAATTGCACACCCGCAAAAATGCATCAGAATGACTGAAAACATTTTGAAAAAACAGACCAAGGCAAAAATTCACAATCAAGTGTGAAATTTAATTTTGACAAATAGGAAAAGGACTGACTCCATAGTGAAAGAAAAATACAAAGCCAAATTTCACGATCTGATGTAAAATTTATTTTCTGACCATCGAAGGGAAGCGATTTGCAAAACTGAAAGAAAAGTTAGCAAGCCTATATTAAAAGGGTTTTTCGGTATAAAAACAGAAAGAAAGTCGAAGCAAGCTATCAGAAGGACGAAGAGATCAGAGAGGCCAGAGAACCGACAGATAGGTCCGTCGCATACTCAACCAGACACTAAAGAAGAGAAGAAAGAAAGGAAAACAACAACAATAAGACATCTTCAACTGACTCCTAAAAACTAACGTCCAATAAGTACAATTTCCTTTCTTGCTTCACCTTCCTTTTTCACTCTGTCACCAACCTTTAAAAAAAGGGAAAGTAACACATAATTTATTAGTACCCTGATTAATATTTTTACATGCACGCATTCTGCTACTTACTACTATTTCTATTTGAACCTTTTCCCTCTTATTTGTTATTTCTCACTGACGCTCTCTTTTTTACCTTAAATTGATCGCCTCTTTTCTTTTTCACCTACTCAGCAGCGGACACAAAAAGAAAAAGAAACAGACATTACTTTACTTCTCTGTCGAATTAAAGACAGCAAAATATAAAGATTTTTTATTCAAACCACATTCGCTTAAATCTAAAAAGGATTTTTTCTATCAAACAAGATATAAAAAATATACAAATTGTTTATTCTGCATGTATGTTATCAAATATAAGATTTTCTCATTTTTTACAATCATTTCTTATTGCGGTATCTTTTCTTGAAATGTGTGTTGTATTTTGTGGACAGGATACCCTGCATTAAATTCTCCTTTTTAATCCGGGTGTTCTGTACCCCACAACATAAATCAGTTTCAAAATCACATTTCATAATCTTCTTTTTTTTATCGTCCTTTTCTTTGTTCAATAACAACAATATGCAACAAACGCTTTGTCGAAACAATAGGACCGGACTCAACAAATGTAAGTAAAATATACAAGATATTTTATTCCTTTTTTTTTTTCAAACACAGGACAACTTTTAAACAAAGTAAGGACATTGCCGTTGATTAATGTGGAAGTTCTTTAATCTGAGTTGTCAGCACCCCCAACACATTGGCTAAACCTGATTTAGGACATCGGTCCATCTCGACGGGTTAAATCAGACCCTTTCCAAATCAAACTGCAATTACAACTAAAATCTTAACTGTCGGCTTGACATCACTTCCATGTCATTCACAGTTGTCTTCCGGTACAAACCTGAGTCTGGGGCATAACCTTTCTGATATCGGTAGACAAAATAAAAATTCTGAATCCGAACATACTGTCCCATTGCACCTGCATGACATTTCAACAAAATCCATGCCATCAAATATTTGACACCTGCGTTACTAAGCACAGACACACTTCATGTCAAAAAATCCACACTGCCAAAAAAATATCGTACCAACAAATATTTAACAATCCTCCATTCTATATTCATCTTTCATTTCAGCTCATTTTCTACAATTCTTTCCTTGCTTTCAAGATGATTCTCTTTTCTCTGATTTTTGATTGGCATTCTGCTTTATTTTCTTTCTCCTTTATGACATTTTCTTAGTCATAGTGCCACTTTATGCCTTCTATCTCTCGCTGAACTTCCGGGATGTGAAATCATCATTACTTATATTACATACATGCAGATTATTGTCATCCTCTTTGGTGTTGTTCCCACACATTTTTCAGTTGTTGTGAACTCTAACCATCATACGTGACTACTTGATCTGAGTAACATTCAGGAAATTTTGGACCCTTTATTTAAAACCATTTGGTATATAGTTCTCATTCCCCTGACAATCTAATTATTGCACACAAGTTCAATCCCTGGGCAAGGCAGTGTTTATTTGGACTCAATGGAAATGGGGTAAACAATAACTGAATAGTACTAAATAACTAGATGAGATATCCTGAGACATGGGCAGCAGAACAAGAACAGTCTATTCTTATAGATAAATAAAAGGTTTAGTTCAAAATTCCTTGAAGGTTACATGTATCTACAAGCACCTGATGAAGGCTGGAGGATATGACAGTTGAAACACTGTGATAATAATAACAAAGACAAAGACAACAGTTTGCATGTAAATAATTATATAATAACTGTGCTTGTTCTTCTTGTCATTAGTTTGCACAACAATTACACCCTACCAATACCTCATAAATAATGGATTATTCCATTTTCATTGAGTGGAAAGACAAGACTTATCAGACATTACTTGGTTTCAGTACAAAAGTAAAAGACATAAATAAGGGTTTAACATCACTTTCTAACACTTCATAAATAATAGACTATTCCGTTTTGGTCAAGTGAGAAAACAGAAGACATAAAAGACACTATTTGGTTTCAGTTAGAAAATGAAAAAAGAAGGAAAGATAGAAGTGTTTAACAACTGTTTCAGTAAAATAGAAAAAGTTGTCAATTGAAAATCTTTTCATTTGTACCAACTTATTTAAAATAATGACTAGCATTCATATTTATGAATTATTATTCAAATATTTTGTTAAAGTTATATTATGCATAAATGTATATAAAGTTTACAAATGATGCCATATTCATTTTTAAAGGGAGGCAATTTTACAGTTATTGCAGATCAAAATAAAATGGGACAAAGATGAGATTTTCTGTTATAAGAGAAATTGTTGGGCACTTTCACAGGCTACTTTCCTATTATAATGAGTTCAATTCTTACTGACTCTCTCCACTAAAAAAATAATATACTGAAAAAATTCCTAGCCCTAACATATTATAAACATATTCACTCATGTATAAACTAGTTCACTCAATTTCTAAACTCTGGTTGTTCTTTAGTTAGTTAGCATATATGTTATGTACAATTAATACCTCATAAATAATGAACTATTTTGTTTTTTTGATTCTGTGAGAAAAAAAAAGATAGGTGATAATTCTCTCATGTTTTATGCTTGCTTCAGTGAAATAGAAAAACTTACAAATTTCAAATCTTTTCATTTGTATCCTCTTAATTTTAACAATGACCTGCATTCATATTTGATTGTTATCATAATATTTTGTTAAAGCTGTTAAGCTCAAATCTTTAATGATGTGATAGGGAAATTTCTATGGATATTTTATTGTTGTTGAACTCATCATGAGTTTATTTATTCAATAATTAAAGAATTAAGATTAATCAGAAATTTAAAGCAGGAAAACCATGGAATTTTCATGGACTAAAACTAGTGCAAATTACTATGATAATCTGCATGAAAAACAGAAATTGGCAAAATAAATTCAAATAGCATCTTGAGTAGCTTATGTTGAATAGATCAATGAGTGATGACCTCAGCAAATCAATCAGCTATAACTGCCTTACCTGTCTTATACAAAAAGTGCTGTTACATACATTGTCAATCTTGACAAGGAGTTACTGCCATCTTTTATTGCTATACCTGTTTTTTTCTTGAACTTTATCCTTTTTCAAACTAAAATCTCTCCTTTACACACCCTCTCTCCTTCTTACACACAAACACACACAAACACACTCACTTACATGCACACACTTTTCCCTAAAACATTTCTCCTATTCTTCCTCATGAAGTCTTTCTTTTCTCCCCAAAAGATATCCCTCACTTTTTCTCTCTCATTTACTTTCCATAAATATTTCTTCCTGTCTCCCTTTATCTATATTCACAGTATTTTCTTCCTTCACTCCATCTTTCCATTTTATTAACAAATATTTCGTTTCTCTCCAGCATCATCCCTTTTTCTTCAGATGTCTCTCACTTTTATCTCCAACACTTTATTTTTCACACCTTTCCCTCCTTAATCTGTTGCTAAGTTGTCATCTTTTTTTTTTGCTTAATTACACTTGCTATATGCATGTCTATCGATTCCCTGTGAAGTCAGATGAATTAATGAGAATTTTCCAATATACTTACCTCAGTAAATGAAGCTGCCAGTATTCTTCACAAGTATAACTAAAAAGAAAAAAGAAAAAAAGAAGAGAAAATAGGAAAAAAATTTTTGATTTGAAGTGAAAGAAAACAAAAAAGCCAAATATTCCTTAACAAGTATTTCAACCAATCATTAATGTTGAAGTTCTTGCACGCAAGAACTGCTGCAGAAAAATCTTTTATGATTTTTTACTTATTTTCATGTTTATTTCTTCGTACATTAGATTCTTTACTAAGATCTTTTAGTGAACTGGAACCTCTTTTAGTAAATACATTGATTCTTTCATTGAACTTATTTGGCAAAAACGACTTTAAATTTGGTACCATCAAGCTAAATAAGGTGAACTTTTAAATTTAGTAATATAAAAGTAAAATGTGGTCTATTACAAAAGGTAAAACAAAAGTTTTAAAAACTCTCATTCGGCCCAAGGAGATTTAAGACATACCATTAAACAAAAACAAATTGAACACATAGGAAATCATTTATATTTTCTTCACTTTTAAAAATTCAACAGGAACACAAGGTATTTTTTGAAAATTTAATTATTACAATTATTTGAGTTTGTTTTGTTCCTTTGCATCTTTAAAAGACATTCCAAACTCAGCAATTGTTTCATTTTTAAATTATTTCTTTTTTGACAAATTGCATTTACTAACTTTAAATATTTATTACAGCTCTATTTTTAATTATTAAAATTATGATTTAGAGCATTTAATTCTATTGGGTAGTTCTGACAGCCAATATTATCTACAAAATTATTCTAAAGCTTTAATTTTTTATATATATAAAGAAGTGAAAAACTAAGAAATTGAACTTTTTCATTTCATCCACATGTTAATAAACTTGATTCTTCTTTATAAATGTCATTAGATATTGTAACACATTTTAGGTTTATTGTCCTTCCAAAGTAATTGTCATCATTTAAAATAGAAAGATTATCAAGAAGAGACAAATTCATACCTTTCCCAAGGAGAATGGCAACCAGTTGTGGGAAAATCTTCTACCCAGTCAGTCATATCTCTTTCGAAACATGTTCGCCCAAGCATGGCACTTAACTGACTGAGATGTAAATTACATTGTTTAAAAAAAAATAAAGGACATCTACTCAAACATGGGTACCCACTAAAATATAAAGTCATCCAAACAAATTTTTGTCATGAAATAAGAAACAAGTTCTTATTTTTTTTCAAAAACATTTAAGACTTTTTGTCAATGCATGCATGTTTTTTGACACTTCAGTTTATCAGAGTAAGGAGTCAGGTACTTCCTAAAATGACTGAATGATCCTGACTTTTTCAAGCATCTTTAGCAATGTATCATATCTATGAGTTGCATTTGAAGTCTAGATTGAACTCAAGACTCAGTTGGTGTTCAAAGCATGGAGCTTTATTGATAGTGTAACTGACCATCATGGCTGGAGAAAACTCAGTGTGTAATTAATGATGATGAAACGATACTATATATGATATGATTGTCTGCTGACAATATTTTTTCATATCTGGTAAGAAACTTGATATGCTACCCAATATTTTGCTCTGGCAATTAATGTTGAACCTTTTTTCACAATATCCTCGATATCAAGCAAAGGGCTGACAACTATTGAGTGAGTGATGTCAAGTTTTTCAGTCAATTCTTATGTTGTCTGAGTAGGCTTATAAACTTGTAAAGCTTGCATATCAAATCTTTGTTCTTTTCTGCTGTGTAGTTTATCCTCAAAGTTTCTTTGAACCTCACAAATTATTTGTGACACCAGTAACATGCAGAAAGGTTTGGTAGAGGGTGCAATAGCCACAGGCATTTATATCAGGAGGGCATCCAATCAAAGAGGGAAATAAAAATTTAGTTTATACAAAATTTGAATAAAGCATTTATTTCATGTTTCATCTCTTTTTTGCATATTTAAAATGTTGTCTTTTCTCAAATTTTTCAGTACTTAAGTCTTAGGAGTATACGATCACAGAGTTGAACCCGGGTATCATGAAACTTCTGCACATCACTATGTGACACATAATATTTCTAAATGTCTTATCTCCACAGACTTCTGCTGCTGTCTTACTGAACTTATAGGTGAATATATTGAACATGTACCTTGTCCACTGCCAATGTTTTTTGTTTCTTCTCTAGGCACAATAAATAAAGACTGATGACAGAATGTACCAAACTGTCTTCTCAAGTAGGTATCCAGTCTTTAAATTTCCAAAAGTGTGTTCTGGGAAACTTTGTGCTCATCTAATATATGTACACATGTGCTGATGGATTTCTGTATTTTTAAGTACAATGCAAATAAGTGATAAATACAAATAAACATACATACATATTTGTAAGTTCATCTGGAAATAAATGTGAAATTAATATTTATGACTTAATATTTATTTATTATTTAGATAAATTATAATTTTCTGTTTACTTTTCTTAAAGAACTAATCTTTTGACATAGCATTTGTTTCAAGTTGTTAAACATATAATCTTTAAAGTTATTCTTGAGTATCTTCTTCTTTTGCTTTTAACCCTGGAATAGGCATTGATGTGTTGTGCTTGTCATCGTTATCTTCTATCTGTCACAGTCATGTGCCAGAGTCTAGGTCTCCATGAATGGTTCTGGGTTTGCTCATCATGTGATGTGTCTTAGGCATTTTAACCTGGCAAAGTTCATCTCTTTCCAGGTTGCCAATGTCCTTCAACTAGGTGGCTCACCTTGATTGTGAACACGTGACCATTGTAGTTCATCTGAGGAAGCCTAGCACCTTGACCAGTGACCTGTATTGAGGTACCATGTTAGCATCACACTTTAATGTCAGGTTAGCCTGTCAGTTGAAGCAGTTTACTGGGGCAAATGCAACTTGCAGCCATTACCTGAAAGAGTTAAGAGATAGTTGAGGACTAGTAAGGCCCATCCACCCAAAGTGCAGTGTACCAGACATCAAAGGTACTAGCTCTATGCATTGTATTCTTGAGTATGCATCATGTCAAAGAAACCATGGCTTCCAGATGACTTTGAATCTCCTGTAACTCTTCTGGACAGTCTCCGTGTTTAAGTTGGTAAATGTTGTCATAATCCTTGCCTTCAGTTCATCTTTGGTATTATAAGGTGTTTTATTGCTCAACTGCACCTCATGCATAATATTCAAAAGAATTGCAGTCAGAGGTAGTAGAGGCTAGACATAAGGGATGATGTGGTCACAAAAACTGTCTGACAGCCATGAATGGGTTGTTCTGTTTATGTAGCATGATGCAGGGTTCTGTTAACCAGATATAGGGTGTTCCAGCAGACACCCTCTTAACTCAAGGCAGCACTACCACCTCAAAGTATTTGATGTAAGCTTCTGTGTTGTATCTGAGGCCCTGTGGGAAAATGAATGGAGGTATAATGTTGTCATCACTAGTGATCTCTCCAAACACATTCATAATCACCATTAGACTCATCCAACTCTTTCTGAATCCTCTTCACTATCCTCAGATTAACACTTTGAAATGTTATTAAAGTTTCTTGTATAAATACTAAGAAGTACAACATGCTGTTTTCAAATTTCTGGCAGCTTGAATTGTGTCATGGGGTTCTTTTACTCACAGACAATACCCAACTGACCCTACTATACTGAGAAGTCTGCAAAATAAAAAAAAATGCACATGTGCAAAATTAAAAATATGAAATGACAGCAATTTATCCATCGCACACTGTATATGATAAAAATATAGTTTTAAGGTGTGCTATATTTATGGGTTGAGGTGCTCCATATCAGAGATAGAGTCTTTATAAATATGAAATATAAAAATTGACAAACAGTGACAATCTGTTTCATGCTTCAACATATCCTTCAGGCCATATGTGTTATATTTTGGCTTCACTATATATACTGGTTGTGCATTGTGAATGTGCTTTGTGGTGCAGTAGATATTAGCTGGAACAAGAAATTGGAGAGCCAAGTTCAAATTCCAGTTAAATACCTTGCAATCCCTTACATGCAAATACCCTTGAGAAAGGTATCAATCCATCTCTTCCTTCCAGCTATGGGTCAAATAACAGGACAGGTTCTATAGCCTTGGTTGGCAACCAGTCTACCATAGAAAGTAATGGCAACATACTGCAAGAAAATCTTCTGCCTAATCAGCCATGTCTCTTTTGAGACATGATCACCTAAGTGTGTATCACGTATAGCACTTAACTGACTGATATATGCTGATAGGGGATGAATTATGGCTAGAAGATCTGTTGTATTATTCTAATGGTTATTGGATACATGGTAACAGTTATGTTACATCTGATTCTAGAGGCTGTTGAGTAGAAATTATATAGTCAGTCAATTACACAACCTTAGCTTCAATCTTTCTGAAGATACTAAAAGATTGATACCAATGATGTATAACCAACTGACTTAGGAATAAAAATTTTAAAAAACTCTGCATTATATAAATATTGAGCACTTTTTAATACAACTGTATATTGACTGGTCTAATTTCATTCTGACCAATAACTGGTGAATAACAAACACACACACACACACACACACACACATATATATATATATATATATAAAATGTAAAGAGATAGTCAAATAATAAAAAATGTTAGAATAAGTTTTCTTTAGTTTATAGGAAATCAAATTTAAAACATTGCTGCAATTATATCTTTCTTTTTCGTTTCTGAATCAACTTAGAAAAAAACTGAAATATATCATATCTAAGATTAATGCTACAAGAAAAGTTTAAATAAGAAAATTATTATTTATGCATAAATATTAAGTCATAAATTTTGATATAACATTTATTTGCAAACAAAATTAGAAATAAATGTGTATGTAATTGTATTTATCACTTTTTTGATTCATACTTACAAATGCATATATCCATCAGCACATGTATATATACATTAAATGTGTGTAAAAGTTTTCCAGAGCACATTTTTCAGAAATTTACAGACTAAATACACACTAAAGAAGACAGTTTTGAATGTTCTTCTATTTCCAGATTAAATTAGAAATGTTCAGTCTTAATACTGTAAAAGATATTTTCCTGACATCATTCTTGAAGTTCAACAAAGAAAATACTGTTGTAGAACATAATGCAAAAGAAATGTTAGCAAATAGGCCAAGTATTATAACTAAGAACCTTAGAAATAATTTAGAAACTACCAGAATGAAAGTAACAAGAAATACTATTATTTGAGCCTTGCACAGAGGCATGCTATGAACATACCATCTTCATAAATGTCTTTCCTTAAAGCTATTCATTTGAAATCTTGTTTAGCATTTGCAAATGAACATATTGATATGCTTATCTCACTCTTAGAAAATATATGATGGTCAGATGAAATAAAGCTTATACTTTGGGGGAAGAATGACAACAAATTGGTTTTGAGATGAGTCTTTCCCTCAAAAGAATATCATCTGCTTCAATAAAACAAGGAGGAGAGACAATCATGCTTTAGGCTTGTTACTCTGCAAAAGGAAGATGAAGAGGATTATTGTGAAATATTGAAAGCTAACTTGATAGTTTCTCCTATAAATCTGAAGCAGTGAACAATGATCAAAAACCTACTTCCTAATTAGTTCAGAAATATATTTAGGATAAGAATATTTTATGTTGCCCTTCACAAAGTTCCAAGATGAATCCAATAGAATGGCAGAAGATTATGTAAAAGTAAGAAAACCAAACAATCTACAACAAATAGAAAATGTTTCTGTTAACCAAAACAAGACTAGAAAACATTAATCGAAAAGGTTGTTCAAGGCATAAAATTAGTTTTCTTTCAATGTTCAGCATTATATTTAACATTTAATATCAAATATTAAAATTATTTTATTTACCATATCTAGTCTGCACAAGTTATATTATCAGTTTTATGCTTTAAATAGGAGTCACTCTACACACAGATAAGTTTTTTGAAGAGGTTAAAAATCATGCATTTTCAGAGACCAGGTAAACTGTACATAGGTAAATTTTTTCTGGCCAAATTCATGCAAAAATCTCCTTCTTTCTTCTTCTTCTATGTGCTTTGTCCTTTCTGAACATCCACCTGTTCAGAACTTTCACATACGTTATCTGCTGCTTTCCTCTGTTTCTTTTTTCCTTGATCTGGCCTGTTAATATCAGGTTCTCTAAACTCTCCTTCCTCATTGCATATCCCAGGAACTTTAGCTGTCTTTTCCTGATGCTCAGTATTAATTTCCTTTTCATTTCCATCCTTTTCAAAACATCATCATTGCTCATATGCTTGATCCATGATATCTGCAGAACCACACTTCAGCTGCTTCACGTTTTTCCTTCATCTTTGATGATACTGTCCAGCATTCACTGCAATATTGAAGAACTGACATCGCATAGCAATCCAGTACTCTTTTCTTTGTTTCTAGCAAACTTTTTTTATCTCTTAATACTCTAATCAGCTTCTGGAACATGTCCTTTGCCATGCCAATTTGCCTTCAGATCCCTGTGTTGCACTTTCTGTCTTCTGTTAGAACACTTCCCAGATATTTAAATTTTTGTACCTGCTTGATTTTAGCATCCCCTACTTATGTCTGGCATTTTGGGCTGTTCTTTTTGCTAATGACCATGCATTCGGTTTTCTTGCAGTTTATTTGTAGTCTTTTCTTACACCATGCAACCCCAGTTTGGACATCCACCTGTTCAGGCCCTTCAAATATGTTATCTGCTGCTTTCCCCTCTTCTTCTATCTGGCCTGTTAGTATCAGGTTCTCCAAGCCCTCTTTTCTCATGGCATGTCCCAGGAACTTTAGCTATCTTTTACTGATGCTCAGTATTAATTTCATTTTCATTTCTATCCTTTCCAGAACCTCCTCATTGCTCACATGCTTGATCTATGATATCTGCAGCATCCTTCTGTAGAACCAACATTTTAGTTGCTTCAAGTTTTTTCCTTCACCTTTGATGATATTGTCCAGTATTCACTGCCATATTGAAGAACTGATATCACATAGCAATCCTGTACTCTTATATTTGTTTCTAGCGAAATTTTCATGTCTCTTAATACTTTACTCAGCTTCTGGATTGTGTCCTAAAAATAGTATGAAATACATCATATTTCTAAAGCACTGGGGTAGCCTAATAATTATAGCCAGTAGTGTATATCAGTATAGATGTATAATTAGTTTTTGGGCATAATTAAATTAAACCTGTACTAAGTTGTATTAAAAAGTTCTCAGTACATTTATATTTTCAATATTTTTCATTTGAAAATGAGTTATTTCCACAACCTAGGTTTTAATATTTCAGTATCTTCAGGCAATTTATAATAACTGATTTTTGAACGATTTTCAAATGTACAATAATTTTTATGAACTTAAAACTTTACTCAGCTTCTGGAACGTGTCTTTTGCCATGAAATTAGATTTCCTATTATACATGAAGTCAGTACATACATGAGTGAATATATATATACATATATATACTACTGGCCATAATTATTAGGCTATCCCAGTTTTTTAAAAGAAATGATGTATTTTATACTATTTTATTATTTATTGCCAAGTGGATAATTCTAAATAAAAATAGAATGAGTCTTTTGTTATTATTACTTTGCAAAATTTTGCAAGGCAAGGAAGCAGAAATGAACTCATCCAAATCACCCTAATTTTTTTCATTCTTTCATTGATGAAACTGCAATATAGGTAATTATTAAATATTTATAAATTCATTTGATGCACATGTTATTGTGCTGTATTAACAAAAGAACCATTCTATTTTCATTTACAATTATTCACTTGGTAATAAATATTAAAAATAGTATGAAATACATCATATTTCTAAAGCACTGCATTAGGGTGGCCTAATAATTATAGCCAGCAGTGTATATCAATATAGATGTATAATTAGTTTTTGGGCATAATTAAATTAAACCTGTACTAAGTTGTATTAAAAAGTTCTCAATACATTTATATTTTCAATATTTTTCATTTGAAAATGAGTTATTTCCATAGCCTAGGTTTTAATATTTCAGTATCTTCAGGCAATTTATATAAACTGATTTTTGAACGATTTTCAAATGTACAACAGAATTTTTACAAACTTAGGGGAGAGTAATCTTAAAACACTTTCATCCAGGTTTGTATGATCCTAATATGTATTTATAGGTGTGATTACATCTGAACATTACTTCTGATCTTTCATTCAGTACTTTTTTTTGTTCTGGAAACAACATAATGGTTAACTTTTCTTCTTGGCACAATCTGCAGACATCACCACTGTTGTAAGGTTTGGCTTTTTTACTTTACTCCATGTTATATCAGGGTCTTTTCTATTTTTCAGTTTTAATTTCTGCATGTAGCTAATTAGTTTACTACAATTTTTAAGGTTTTTCACCTTAAATGTAGATTTGTGATTATTCCATCTGTTTTAAAAAAATTCCTTTTGTAAACCCCAAATATGTTCTTCTTTGTTCATCTGTATGAAATATATATATATATATATATATATATATATATATATATATTTAACAATTTCATCCCAAGCAAGATGATAATTACCTCTTACTTTTAGTGTAACTGAATGTGAAAGAAAATGAGAAAAATGTCAGTGAGGAGAAAGAAAAATAAAAGAAGAGAAAATAAGGAGACAGAAAATGGTGATTAGTCTTGCACTTAAATTTTGGAAAATCATAGAGGGAAAAAAGGAAAGAGGAAAGCAAGAAGCCTGAAGAGAGTTTCACAGGTAAGAAGTGTGAACAAAAAAATATTTGAATAAAACTTACAGATGCATGTATCTATTTCAACAGGTACCAAGGGGGAAAGCTCATCAGAATAATTGGCATAAGAATATTTATAGAAGAGACAGAGGGAAACTGTTAGATTGGTGAGAGAAAAAGACTGAAGCCAAGATGTCAAATCAGGACCAATAATATTACAAACCCATATTTGTATTTTGTCAAGAATCTTGAGATATATAGTAGGAGCAACAGACCATACATGTAGCGATATTCAATGCACTAGTAATATTTTTTTTTATCGTTTTTTTTTTGTTTCACAAGAAATAATAAAATCCTAAGAATATACTTAGAATCTGAAAGAAACAGTTAAAATATTTAAATGCATAATAAGAAAGGAGGGTTTGGAGAATTAGACACACACAGAAAACATTAAGGGTAAAAGTGACAACAACCTACCTAACAAACCTAAATGGATGGTAGAACAAAGGAGTTAGAGGCTCTCCTGTTGCAGGAATGATGGCAGAACTGATTAAAAAATTCTCTAGATATATATCATGCTGTTCAACATTCCTGCCACAAAATGCAAGCAATGGTTGTTACTGACAGTGTCACAGATTATGAAGTCAAGTGTTTGCGTGTCATAGGTGAATACTCTTTGAAAAATGTCACTCTGAGATCCATCTTGTACATGAAAATGACCATTACTTGCATTAACTTCTCATCACTGAATGCTATACAATTGTCCAAGATGACCCTCTCATGACAATACTGGAGATGTGCAGAAGTGGAAGTCTGGTTTCTGCTGCAAATAAATGAATTCCATTGATATGTGTTAACAAACCCACAGACATATTTGTTTTGAATTACACTGTAGACTCTATTGCTACTGCTGCCATTAAGATGTGTTGATATTAGAAATTATTTGTATTTCACAGTCATCCAGAAGATAGTCAACAGGTGTAGAAATATTAATTTGACCTTTGTTGCCAATGCCAAAAAACTGTCAAGAAGTCAAATGTTATATGTGCAGAAAATGTTCTGAAAATGACCATGTAACCTTTTAATTGAATGAATGAATTTTAATTGAAAATGACCATCTATCCTTTGAATAAAACAATGTGTATCTCCACAGCATGACAACTACTTCTACCACTGGGCTCATTCACCACACTGAAATTGATTGCAGTATGCATCACCATCTAAATCTTAGACAGAGACAATACACTAGTATAAGGGTTATTCAATTTCAAGATTGTTAAACCTGCAAAGATTTTATCAGAAGATAAATGTGCTGACTGTGTTCAGAACTTAACATACACATGACTCTATATACATAAACTTTACACAT
>JBBBDQ010000477.1:3947500-4097500 GCA_037127315.1 Ascarosepion bandense
GAATAATCAAGAACTTAGACTAGCGGCCAACCACCTGCATACAGACAGGAATTGAATTAAGCAGATAAACAAAAATAGAAAGGTGTGTAAGACAACGGTGTATCTTCTCACCAGATCTCTTCAGTTTATATACATCGAAGGAATTCCAACAGAACTAAAAGTTCTGCCATGACTCATCATTGGCACACACAACCTCAACAATATAAGATACAGAGATGACAAAGTGCTGATAGCAGACACAAAAAAGAAAACTAGAAAACGTTCTACAGAAGATAGCAAAGGAAAATAAGAAGAAAAGACTAAACATAAACTACAAAAAAAACTTAACATCAAGAAGAAACACCTGAAGGTTTTGGTACACGTCATGTGGAAGGAGGGCTTAGAGAATCTAATATTTACAGAACAGATCGAGAGAAAGAGAGACAGGGTAAACCAACGCGAGGCATACTTTATGGGTTTCATCAAATAGATGGCTACAAGGGATAAGAAGATGTGGAAGGCCATGATTGCCTACGTCCTGAAGGGACACGGCGCATAAAAGAAGAAAGAAATTAAAAATGCCTAAATCGTCTATAAAATAATCTAACACAATCAAAGATAAAGCTCTCTCTACTGACAACTAAAATAATAAAAATCTGCCATCTCACCACTAATCAATGCTACTTCAGATTTAATAATGATTGTTACAAACAAAAATTTGAATTCCTAATTGGATCGTCTCTCAGTTGAGTGATGGCATGTATCTTAGAATTTCTTGAATCCGATCCTTTCCAAAATATTTTACCCAAACAATCAACATACTTCAGTTATATTTATGATGATCTACTTACATATCCTCGTGCTACTAATTTATCTGATCTAGGAGATCAACTAAACAAAGTCGAACACAAAATTGAACTTACATACGAAATGGAAGAACACAATTCCTTACCACGCCTAGATATCAAGCTACTTCACATTAACAACACTTTAAAATTTTGTGTCCACGGGAAATCAACAAGTAAAAACAACCTAATAAATGTCTATTTTCATCATAACAACAAAGTAAAATCCAGCATAACCATCGGATTTCTCCTAAGAGCATTAAGAATATGCAGCTCGTATTAATTGCACGAAGAGGAAAAATGCATTGAAAATATTTTCAAACTTCTCTATTACCTTAATTATTTTATATTCAATGCAAAACAAAAAGCACATAAAATATTCCAAAAGCAAAAGCGGCCCCTCCTGAGAAACCCACCGAATCAAAATAATATATTATCCTGTCTATCAACTTTATCATATCTACAATCGAAAAGAATCTATTTAAACTCAACATAAAATTTGTCAATGCTCCATCCAAAATAATAAAAGAATTAGTCAATACTAAACAAGACAATACGCAAAAACCTGAGGGAGGAGTTTACTCCATCGGCTAGAATAATTGTTACAAAAAAACATAAGAGAAACCTCAAGGAATCTAAATAAAAGAGTCAATGAGCACAAAAGGGACATTTTACAATAATACGTCAAATGTGTTGGTTGCCAACATCAACGAGACTAACAACAATTTTAACATAAACATTCCACTCTAATTAAAGGAGAAAATAATTCGCTACTACGTAATGTCTACAGTGTACATTAATTGCAAGGTCATCTACAGTAAATTTGCGCCATAGCTCTTACAACATTTCACCATTCCTGGCAGATTTAATAGCACAGTGTGGAATAGCTACTTATAAAAGTGATAAAAAGAAAAAGAAAAAAGAACTCTAAATAAATTCGGATATGTAAATAAAAATTCTAAAATTTCCAGCACCCCTCTGTCGTGCCAACATAACAAATTTAGTCCGATGAAGTACTGAAGGACGAAACTCGTCACAAGTAAAACTTTTTTTACTTTGTAATATCTCATATTATATATATATATATATATATATATATATATATATATATATATATATATACTAGCAGTATAGCCCGGCGTTGCTCGGGTGTAATGAAAGCTTTAAAACTAATCCATGGTCCTGGAGTTCAGACTCTTTGGACGTTGGCACGAAAGACTAAAAAGCAATAGTTGTTTCCAGTTAAAGCGAAACCGTAGACTGAAAGAAAAATGAATGGATGTAAGTCAAATGTTGATTTTCTGGTATCGATATCAAATAAGTTTTTTTCGTCGTAAACTGAATTTTGAAGGCTAAATAAGTCCTCTGAATAAATGGTATCATGGCTGAGACTAAGAACTACAATTATACCTACTTAGAGCCGAACCCAAAGCAAAAACTAAAATAAAAGGGCTGAAAAAAATACAGGCATACAAGCAGATAAACAGACACACACACACACACACACACACACACACACACACACACACACACACACACACACAAATCTTGCCTTATATATATATATTATCGATTTTCTGCACTATTGTAAGAACTGCAACCTTGAAACTTCTGAATATCGTTTCTTATGGCTTTGTCTATGAGTGTATCAAATTTGATTAAAATCAGACCACTCCTTCTATAACCGGATTTTTTCGATTATCGATTTTAAATATTTTCGGTGTTACCTCGACACAAAGAACACTCGCAGACGCTTATAGTACAACTGTGTAAATTTTCAAGAAAATCGCTTCAGCCGTTTTGGAGTCTATAGGTAACGGACACACACACAGGCACACACACAGAGACAAAGTTCCATTTATAAATAAGTTTAGATTATATATATATATAAAAGGGCGCAATACATATTTGAAGAAAAAACAAAGTTTAGCATGTAGAGCGTGTAAATATTCCAATTCAGAAGAATTCAGTAACAGAATAGTCTGATCTTCCGAATTATATATATATATACTGTGTGTTCATAAATTATTTGTACAACTTCCATATCTAATAATATATGTTAGAGTTATAATCTATCAATATACTTCTTTGCATTTTAAGAAATATTAATAAAGCTTTTATTTATATATAGCTTTCTCTTTTTTTACTTAGTTTCGTTTGTCTTTTCATCTAGATGTTAAAAGTGCTTAATATTGATCCGTTCCAAACATCGTATCTTGTCTTTAATTTCTGGTGAAAATAAAGACAAAATTTGTTCAACACTTAGATATTTTTTATTACGCTGGTTCTAAGCTTTCGGCTTACATAAGCCACCTTCAGAATGGTTCTAGGGACATTAACATAAAGATATCCACCATCAAAGATGATTTTCTCTTGTCTTGCTAAGCGACGATAACAGTCACCGAATAGCAGATGCAGGTCGTAACTTATTTATTGCCTTTTGAATACTTTGGAATTTCATAAACAATTATCAAAGTGTTTTATTTTTGTGTTGATGAAATTATGAACTATGCGCATGTCTTCTGTTTTCTTTTGATAATTTTCCAGAGTTTTTATTTTTTTGGGGACTTTTCGAGAGATTGTATATATTTTCGTAATTATTCTGTCAATGAAATAAAAACATACATTATAATATGGAATATCCATCATATATTATGTGTGTTGTGGTGCAATGGATATCCGCTTGGAATGAGAAATCGGAGAGTCGAGTTCGAATTCTAGTTAAATTCGCTGCATTCACTTCCGCGCAAATACCCCGGAGGAAAGTATTAATCCGTCTCTTCTTCCTCCAGCTATAAGTTAAATAGTCATATCCAACCAGCATAGCTAAGCGTGGCGTGTACAACACATCCCCCAATATGAGGAAGACGAAATGGTGGAAGTCATTTGGGAAGTGGATACTCAAACGAGAGTGAAAAAAACAAAAAACAAAAAAACCTGACCCAGAAAATGATCATTACACTTTTTATCAAAATAAAGAGGTTTATTACTCTAAATTACTAATTTGACTTTGCTTCTGAGAATGTATTTACGGAGGTTCAAATGAAAGTTTGATATTAAGTATTTTTATTATTCGACATTATTTTTATTATTCTGACTATTATCGTTAGCTTTGTTATTTTTACATCGACATTTCAGCTGGTATATTCTCTGGCCATCCTCAGGAGGAGGCCATCTATAAAAGACAGTAAAAATCACTTTGTACTTCTCCGACTTCTTTTTATCTCTTCAAGTAGAACACCACAGTCGAACAATCATAGTGGCTCTTAAAGTCTCATGCTAATAGAGTTAGCATGAAAACAGGCAAAATTGGAAAAGCATGGTCTACTTTTATTAAGGAATTTACCCTCTTGTTGATATCTGCTATCAAAAATGGAAACTAGTTTGCAGTGCTCGTGTTGCAATTTTTAAAACAGCCTTAGACTATGAAATATAAACTTTGTAATTAGAAAGCTTTCTTTTCTAAAGTTCTGACACGAAGTGTTTTTGATTTTCTTTTTAATCGGTATCGCCTCATGCAAGGCAATAAAGCCACTAAGACGCAAGGGTGGGGGTTACAGAGTATAGAAGAATGAGGAACAAACACATTATTAATGAGCGGGAAGAGGAAAGAGTTATGAGGTGGACAGTAGATAGCGATCGACATTGCATTTAAACTTTTGCAGATTAAAGTTGTCAGGAAATCATGGAGACGGAAGGGAGTTCCACAATGAGACGTGCGAAGAAATAAACAGTTAGCATAGAATTTATGGCTACATTTAATTAGCTCAACTGTAAATTGATGAGATCTTGATGCCAGTCTAGTACTGTGCTTAAATTTAAAAAGTCTAGATGCCAAAGCGAAGAGCTCATCCGAACAATTAACATGAAAGTATTTATAGAAATGACACAGAGAGGCAACGTTACTGCGGTGAAAAAGTGATTGAAATCGAGCAGCCAGAACAGGACCATTAATATTGCTGATTCGTCTTTGGACTTTTTTCAAGTAGCACAAGGTAAATAACAAGGTCACCGGACCATATGTGGCAGCAATATCCTAATCATGGATGAATGGTAGACTTATACAATATATTGTTTCGATTGTTGAGTATCTCTTCGTCAGTTTTACCGAGAAAAATATTTGAAACAACAATAAAAATTTGCAAGCAAGAACAATACATGAAGTTATTTCTGAATTATGACAGCGTGTATATTTTACAAGAACAGAAATCAATATTTTTAAATTATTTGTGGGCGTAAATAATTTGTCAGGTTTTACATTACTTATTTTGACACTCCTCATTCACCATCACTTCTCCCTCACCAGGTCAAACAAGTGTAACTATAGAAGATGAAGAAATGAAAACATTTCGGTAGAAACAGATGCGGATATTGACACTGAGCGCTCCATCCGTTTAAAGTCAAGTGCATATAAATATGCAGATTTATGCATGTGCAGAAAGATTTATAAATTAGTCGGAATATTTTTCAACAGTCAATCACAGTCGTTTCTCCGTATTTTAATTTTTATACTTATCTAGTAAAGTATCAATAAAATACTTAAAATCAACAGTAAGAAGACAGAATGCGTGTTTGTCAGCCAAAGAAACAGCGAATTACAAATTGGATTTAAAAACTGAACAAGTACAAGCTTTTAAATATCTAGAGGATGGAAAATGCGATACCACAATCAGAAAGTGCATTGGGATACCTTAGATGCTTTCCAAAAGTTAAGCAAAGTATCAAAAACATGAAAATTTCATTGAAAACAAAGAAATGATGTAAAATCGTTACTCTTATATGACAGCGATTGCTGGACCATTTCATTATAAATGGAGAAACAATTTGAAGTAACAGAAATGTGGTTCTACAGAAGGATGTTGAGAATACCAGGGCCTAAAGACATGAGCAATGATGATGCTTTAAAATAATTAATATAAAAAGGACACTTATACATAGTATAAAAAAGACACAGTTAAAATTTCTAAGGCACGTAATGAGGAAGAAGAGTTTGGAAAATTGACACTCACAGGACATACTGAGGGCAGGAGAGGAGGGGAAAGCAGTGCATAACCTACCTAACGAGTTTGTGTGCATGATTGGCAGAACAGGGATTAGTTTATTTGTTTAACGGCATATCAACTCCTTATGGGTCATTTAATGCTGAGATTTAATTTTATTGGGAGCATTAGTAATTTATTTTACAAAATGTACTCGTTTTTACAAAAATGTATTACTGGTATTTTTACTATAAAAATGTATTTTTATACCTTCGTGGTATTTTGACTCCAGTTTGGGAGTTAACTATTTGCCCATAGCTGTGACCCTAATATGTGCTACCACTCCGAGTCAGGATGGACCTGGAAGCAACAGCAATTAAGAGGTGGTTTCACGCTCCTTAAAACCTCTCGGTCAGAGGTCTTACTGCTGGATGTAGTTTATCATCATACCCAGGGTAACAAGGATTAATAGATGTGTAGCGTAGGAAGATGGTTAATGTTTCTTTGATTCGGCCTTGTGTCAGACATAACAGAACTCCTTACAGCTTACAAGTTTTATGCAGAATTATCATCACCAGAATTATCAGAAGGTTGGTTGGATGGAAAGTGTGGAATAGTGTGGAATAGTGTAAGAATAAAATATACATTTTTTCATGTTAAAATAGAAATTTATTAAAAGGAAAGAATAACACAAGTTGTAGAAGTTAATATTAATTAGAAACATTATTAAGAAGTTAAGTGTAGAGTTCGTGTTCAATGATAAAGTTATGGACATCAAGACTTGTAGAAAATATTCGTAGTAGTATGTATGTATGTATGTAGGAATGTTCAGTAGGAATGTCTTTGAATGAAGAAGTAAAAGCAAAAGGAATCAGCAGAAGGAAAGAGAAAGAGGACAAATGTTTGGGTCAACGTGAATCGTCTCTCGTTACATTTTAGCTTGTCGTCTTTGCAGCTTCCATTCCCTGACTGACACACTAACGCCGATCGAGTCCCTTTTATTGTCATTAAATTTTCGCACTGACTCGCGAAGTCCTCAAGTCTTGCAAGTCGCTCCCATTGGTCAAAAATCAATTTAACATCTACTTGCGAATTCTGGGTTCGACTTTTTCTTTAAATACATGGTCAACCCTTTTTCTATTTGGGAAATCCAGGATTTCACACGTCATTGTGAAGTTTTGTAAAAGTGAAGAAGAAGGTTGATTTCTTATCCGCTACAGATGTAGCAGAAAGACAAACTTTGCTAAGAGCTACAAAGAACAGGAAATTATGAAGAGCCATGACCGCAAGGCCTTGGAGGGACACGGCACATAGAAAAAGAAAATTATACATATATCTCGTATATACTCACGTCTGTTGCGTTTTTCAAGACCAAATCTAATGCGAGATACGTACTTCACAACATAGTATAACCTAAATAAAATCAACTGATAAAAAGACGACAACAGCAGCAGTGTTATGTACCACTTTCTTGGATATACTTTTCTGAGAAAACACTGTATTTGGGACCCATGTTCTCTGGATCAGTGATGCTGGAACAAACGACAAATGTTGCAACCACGACGACTTCGGTTGTATCGGACTACTATCCACCATGTCGACAATAAAATTAAATCTCTACAAATTCACTGCTGCTGTAAATTCGGTGTTCTCGCAACGAATGAAATGGCGACGATACTCAAAACTTTTTAGCGACTGCTAAAACTTTTCAACTCAAATTCCGTAAATCACTTTTCGCATAAACACATCAAATAATTTCTTTCGGAGATTATCACTTGATCCGAACTTTACTGGGGACAAAGTTCTCTTCCTTGGGGAACACTTCCACGTAAATCAATTTCACAATTACATTTCATAATTTTCTTTTTCTTTTTTCTTTATCGTCCTCGTCAGCAACAACAACAGTCTGCAACAATTGCTTCTATGGAAAACGATAAAGACCGGACCCAAATTTAAAGAAAATATAAAATATATTTTATTTCCCTTTTTTATCAGACACAGGACATCTTTTCAAACAAGTAGTGACATTTTTTTAAACATACTGTGGAGTAAGAAGAAATTCTTTGGTCAGTTGTCAGCACCACTCTCATCGGAGAAACCCGATTTGACTCAACTGTATGTTTCGACGATTGTGATCAGACTCTTTAAATCAAAATTAAAATTACTACCGATTTTTTTAAACTGTCGGCTTAACGTCTCTTCCGCCCCACCGACAACCGCCTTCCGGTACAATTTTATCTGCGGTATGAGCTGGCATTTGACCTCGGTAAACAAAATGAAAATCCTAAATCCAAACGTGTTTTCCTTATCTGCACATGGTTAACGTTTTTTAAACAAAAACACATTTTGTTCAAATTTTATTCAAATTTCAAACACCTGCGTTACTAAGCGCAAATATACTTCATTGTCAAAAATTTCATACTGCCCAAAAATATCGTACCAACGAATATTTAACAGCAGTAGTATATAGTAGTCGATATCAATATACAGAGAATTAGCAAAAATAAATGTAATCAAATATTTATTCGTTTCTAAGTTACGCGAAAATTACATTCACTCTCAGGAGATTCGGTTTTAAAGTTGTAAAGAGTGGATGTACTTATTGCAAAACTCAGTGCAGTAGAATGACATGTTAAGTAATTTTATACTTAGATATACGTATATAAATGTATTGTTTAGAATTTGCTAAATAAATAAAGCAAAAATAAAAAAATTGCTAAATAAATATAAATATTAAGAATATATTTATATACGTATAGGCAATATATTTATATACCAATAAATAAGATCAGTGCTCAATATTGGGGAGCGCGGTTATCCAAATCAGTCATGCCTTATGTTTTACTCCTCAATGAGATCTTCAGAAAAAATTCACTTGATCTGAAGATCGCACCGAGTCGCAAAACTAACAGTTACAATGCATTGAATGATTCCTATATCCATACGTCTATATCAGTTAGTTAAATGCCATATATAATTTACGCTTGGGCGATCTGTCTCGAAAGAGATATGACTGACTAGATACGATTTTCCCGCAGTAAGTTGCCATTATTTTCTGCGGTAGACTGGTTGCCAACCTAGGCTATAGAACCTAATCTTTCTTACTATTTAGCTCATAGCTGGAAGAAGAAATACCTTTCCCAAGGCTATTTTCGCGTAAGTGAATGAAACGAATTCAACTAGAATTCGAACTCGGCTCTCCGATTTCGCGATATTCACCGCACCACAACGCACACCCGCATATATACTAATCTATATCACGTATGAAAATTGAAGGAAAGTTCAAAGCTCTATCTCTTGTAAATTTAAAGACATTTTATAATTGATTTTGTAGTTTGCTGAGCTTTTCGTTGTTTCTATAGTTAGTTAAATGTCGTACATCGTTTACAAGCCTTAGCCTACAAATTCTGAAGCTAGAAAATAAGTTTTTGTGTGAATATTTGGAAAGGGATATGTGTTAGCGTGCAAACATGTTTTACTGTTGCTGCTCAGCACTGAAAAACTCATTGTTGGACATGATATTCACTGCCGATGAAAATGGAGTGGTCAGAAAAAATCGTCTCTACAGTCAGGATATACGGAATCTCGGGTGGGAAAATTTCTTCTGCTTCGTGAAATAATAAATAATTAGTGCTTCAACTGCGAATTAATTAGGGGAAGCAATTGCTCAATTGAATAACGTATTGGAATAGAAAACAGCTATTTTGTGGTCAAGAAAGACAACCGGAGATTTCAAGTCATTCTAACGGTAGTTCTCATCATGCAAATGCAACGCACCAGTCTGTCATGGAAACTGCATAGGAAGTGCTTTCACGTGTCTTTTGTGCTGCATAACTGTCAACTGCCGGCTACTACTTATTTGATTCCCCGCGCTATTACTTGTCTAGCCATCAGCTGCAGTTTCAAGAGACCAAAATATTTCTTGAAGAATTCATCACATTAAACTGGAATCAATCGTTTACGACAAAACATGAAGCTGAATGGTCGCACGAAACAAAGAAAATATTTTTATACATCAGTAGAGGTGCATTCCTTGTTTCTTGCTTAGGAAGGGGTTCCCAGTTTCTTTCCTCTCCGATGGTCCTAGTGGTAGTGCTATCGAAAACTTTCTGCAATATTTATGGATGGTGGCAACGTCTCCTCATTCTGGGGGTAACGGGTTGACAGTTTCTTGGTTGTTGCTTCCGACTGGTAGTTAAGAGCCCGAACTCTTGCGTAGCGTCTTGAGAGGCTGCTCTGATCAACAGTTGAATAAAATCGGGATTTCTTGTAGTACCATGTCCCGCATAGATGGGTGTCCATGCATGAACCTCCGGTAGGCAACCCTGAGGCCACATTATGATGCATTCTGGGCCAGTTTTTTCCCCTACACATGCTGCACACAGCGACCGACTGATTTTACTCTCGGCCTCTTTCTTAACTAACCATGAATACATACTATCAAAATAGCAAAACTAAACCAGTTAATCAAAAACACTCAAAACCGTTAGTATCTCCTTTGCAAACATACGAGGTATACGTACCAACTTTTATAGCGTTGAATCCTTCCTCCAAGTAAAGTCACCTAACATCTTAGCCCTCTGTGAAACTAACCTCGACCATTTTATCCCCTCTTTTGAGTTCTACGCCCCTGGTTACCTTCCTCTCATCATGCGTGGGCTTGGTGCTTATATCACTGAACATCTCTCTCTAGTTAGGGGGATTTCTCTTGAATCCCTAGATCATTTTTACAAGTGTTTCCACCTCTCTCTACTAAGTTAGCTATCTTTTCTTTCCCTACCGCTCTCCATCATCTTCTGACTGTTCTGTACTTGACAACATCGCCAATAATATTGATAAGGCCATTTCCTCTCATCCGTTTGCTCACATATTTGTGTTTGATGACTCTATCGCCCATCATACCAAGAGGCTGGAAAACTCTGTCACAGATCTTGCGAGTTTCCACACCATGAGTTTAAAAAATACTCAATCCCTTACGCAAGTGATGGATTTCCACACGTGTTTCTCTAATAACCCTAACAGACCTGACTCACTGCTAAATGACTGTTTCACTTCCATCCCTGACTGTTGCAATATTAATCAGCTTTGCCCTATTGGAAACTCTGACCATGCGGTGGTTTCTGTTAACATCTCCTTCCACTCCAACTCCGCCAAAGAAGCTCAGACCAGCAGAATATCTTACTGCTACCAAAGAGCAGTCTGGGACTTGTTCCGCGATATCCTGTGTGACGTCCCTTGGAGCCAGGAAGTTGTAACTTAAATCCCATTCATCTCCCTGGTTCTCCCCTAATTGCTCGGCCGCTATCGCCCACCAGAATCATTTCTTCTGGATTTATAGGAGCCACGCGTCGGACCATAACAGGCGCCTTAAGATACTTAAAGAAGCTAAATTGCTGTTTGCTGCCAGAATAAAGCAGTGCATAGTATTGGTAATTAAAATCATCAAGGAAGGGGCAGTATAATTTTGAATTAATCTTAGTTTTCCAAATGCTTTCAATCGCATCAAAAAACCTTCAGTGGAAAAATTAATGTAGTGATCGTTGCGAATTTTTGACCATACGCGCAGGACACACCGTTGGCGGTAACTTAATTTATATATGTAAAATTTAAAAAAAAAATATAAATTACGTGTTTTCAAACGATTGTGTTATAATTATAATTTTAAAAAATTACAGTTTTGATATTGTAAAACATTGTTGTTACAACTATTTAGAACATTGTTGCCTATGCTCATGATTAATTTTATCTTTTATATAGAGAGCTTCGAGAATTCGAAGTTTTTGTATTTTATTCTTGTTTGTGTTAGGGTAATGTCGATTAATATTTCTCTAAATCATGAATGTGGAAAAGAATTTTCTGTTAAAAGTTCTGCAACCGAACTTAACTCGGACCTGATAATGTTGTTGTCGTGATCACAATATATATATATATATATATATATATATATATATATATATATATATATATATATATATATACTTGTTTTGGTCAGAGATACAATTTCCCAAAGAACATATAAATTGATATAGAATGTTGTTAATGTGTAAAATTTTAGTTGGTGGAAAGGGGTTATTGCAGAAGATTAAGTTGGTTATATTAAATTTAGTATATCATAAAATTAGTTTTATTATTTTTTACTCGGATCAGTGAACGATGTATTAGTACTTATGATTTTTTCTATTAGCACTTAGGATTTTTCATCTTATTTTTAGTTAGAGTGTATTTGATTGCAGTATAGTAGGATGATATGTTTAGAGTTATTTGAGAAAGTATTATGTTCTTTTTTATTTATGTTAATATTTCTAATAGCTCGTCTAATTTGTTCACCAAGAATGTAATACGGAAAGTCATTATTAATAAGAGTTTGTTTAATTTTTTTTTTAATTCAGTGTGGAAAATCTTTCTTGTGGTAGAGTTAACTTTTGCATGGTTTATTAAATTTTGCATAATAGCTATTTTGTAGTAGTTAGGACATACACTTTTATTGATGAGCATTCACATGTTTATGCTAGTTAGATTTTTTATATGTGGAGGTAGTAAATGTATTATTGTTTGTATCTACCAAATTATCAAGGATAGGAATTTGATTATCATTGTTAAGTACATATGTGAATTTACGAACGGTGTTTACGCAAGTTTTTTAGTAGTTCATGTAATTCATTCATATTTGCGACTAAGAAGCGAACATCATCTACATATCTGAGGTAGATGAAGGGTTTTTAGTAGAATTAAATATTTTATTTTCATGTTTAACCATGTAGAAGTTATAAAATGTTGGTTTCAGAACAGCACCCATGGAAACACCATCACTTTGCACGTATATATTATTTTGATGGTCATAGAAGCGAACCACTGTGGTATAAGTCAAGAGAAGTTTCCGTAATATGTTAGGTTTAATTTTTAATGGAAAGGTAGATTATTATAAACATTCATTGTAATTATATCAATCATTTCTCTAACTGGGGTCTTGGTAAATAAACTTTCAACATCAAGTGGTTTCATTATTATTTTTTTGTGGTTTTAAAATTTTAATTACATAGTGAGCTTATTTAATACTGTCTTTACTAGGTATGTAAGGTTAAGGATTTTGGTTAATTTATAAACCGGATTAGAGATGTGATAGGACGGAGAGTGGAGTTAAGTCTATATGTTTTTTTACAGTTCCACACATGTATCCTGGTTTGTAGTCACCAACTATTTTGGGAAGTTTTAAGATGTCTTGTTCTACTTTGTTGGCTGTGATTGTGATTAGTTTGTTGATTTTCAATCTCAGTTAGTTTATATATATATATATATATATATATATATATATATATATATATATATATATAGTGTATCGAGGCAGCAGATAATTTTCTAAACATACTGTTAAATATAAGAGACAATGATTCTCCAACATTTGGATAATTTTTTATTAAGTTGGTTCTAAGCTTTCGGTTCACATGAGCCATCTTCAGAGAGGTTACAAGGACGTTGACATAGAAACATCCACCATTATATATATATATATAAATATATATATATATATATATATATATATATATATATATATATAAGTAATTGATAGACTTCTCTTGGCTTGACTAAGAATGGTATTAAATGCACTTGTGTTTAGTCAGTTATTATAAAGTGAGTCAGCTGAGAAGTTTTAAAATAACTTTTGTATTTCTTAAAAAGTTCGATCAGGTAATTCAGGAAGACAAAGTTATAAGATAACCAGTCTCAACAGAGATTAAGCCTTAATAATAAATAAAATACTTTTTTTCACTTATCTTACGTACGTCGCTACTCTGTGTTTCAGGGAATTACATCCACTCTTCAGAAGACTTGATGACATAGTTTAGATGCTGAAAATTATATGTATTCAGTATCACGTCCCTTCAGGCTCTCTGAGTTCTTGGCTCTTCACAACTTTCTATACTTTGTAACGTCTATCGATGTTTGTCTTTTTAGTATACTTTTTAGTATCGTTCTCATATTCTGTTCTGCCAAGCTCGTTACATAGGTTATAGACTATTTCCTTTTGTTCCTCTGACGTTCAATATGTCAAATTTCTCAAGCCTTCTTCCCTGATTATGTCCCAGAAATTTCAACGGTCTCATTCTGATTTTAAATATAAGTGTCCTTTTTGTTTAAATTTTCGTTCAAGCTTTCTCGTTGTTTACATGTCGTCCGTCCATTGCACGCACACACACACACACACACACACACACACACACACACACACACACACACACACACACACACACATATATATATATATATATATATATATATATACATACACACGAAAATACTCTTTTTTCATAGTGGGTAGTGAATGACAATTCGAACTCTGCTCTCCGAGTTCGATTTCTAGTTAAATTCGTTGCATTCACTTACACGAAGATACTCTTAGGAAAGTTATTAATCATTCTTTCTTCAGTTATGGGTTAAATAGCAGGACATATTGGGTTCTATAGCTTTGGTTGGCAACCAGTCTACTACAGAAAGTAATGGAAACTTACTGCGGGAAAATTTTCTGACCAGTCAGTCATGTTTCTTTCAAGACATGATCGCCTAAGCGTGTATCACGGAGGGCAGTTAACTGACTGTTTTTGCTATATGACCAAAGTAATATATACTTTATGATTGACTAAACTTAAAAATAATTAGTACGTAGTGTAGAGCTTCTCTCTTAGATTAATTTATTGTGCATTGAGTTCATTAAATGCCTAAATAGTGTGGCCTTGTGTCAGACTAAGATATCCTATAAAAACATTCTTCTTCTTCTTCTTCTTCTTTGTGCCTTGACTTTTCAGGACGTAAGATATCATGGCCTTTCACCTCTCCCTATCCCTGGTGGCCCTTAGCACGCTTTCTCCTGTTACACCACACAACCCCTCCCTTTTACCATAAACCTGCTCAGGCCCATTAAGTATGTTACATGCTATTTCCCCTGTCTCTCTTTCCCTTTGTCTGGCCTGTTAATATCAGATTCTCCAGAGTCTTGCAGTTTCCTTTCCGTGTTTTCTATTAGCACTGTATCATCTGCGTACCTTAGGTTGTTCAGATTGTGGCCTCTGATGATGAATCCTGGCATAACTTCTAGGGTTCTCAGAATAGTCTTGCTGTACAAGTTGAATAGATTCGGCGAAAAGAAACATTCTTGTCTTACGCTCCTTTCTATATCTTCTGAATTCATTCCCTGTCCGTATGCAGGCGGTTTGCTGCCAGTAGAGATTCTTGATTTATGCTTATGTCTTTCCCAAATATGTCGAGGTTGCTGAGCATTTCTATCAATTCTTTGTGACGTACTTTGTCGAACGCTTTCACATAATCGTTAAAACATACGTCCTTTCTCATTTGTATTGCCCTTTCAAATAGCATCCTAAATCATTATAATGCCTAAACAAAGCAGCATGAAATTTTAAAAATAGAGTTTAGTAATTTCTTGAGGTGGGATTTCAGAAGCTTGGTGAGCGAATATGAAAATGACGAGGGTCAATCAGTGACGTCTCCAACCTGATATTAACTGAATTTGGATTTGACACGTTCTATTTATAAATGTTTGGTATATAGGATTAATATTCACGGATGAATTAATTGCATTGACAAGTAAGAAGATCATATTGAAAAATAAAATGTCAATTTGCAGGCACTGATGTGCGTTGTGGTGCAGTGGATATCAGCACGGAACAAGAAATCGGAGAGCCAAGCTCGAATTCCAGTAGAATTGTGTTTATTTACGCGTAAATACCCTTGGGGAACGTATTAAGCCATCTCTTCTCACTTCAGCTATGGGTTAAATAGCAGGACAGATTGGGTTCTGTAGCGTTGGTTGGCAACCAGTCTACCCCTGAATGTAATGGCAACCTACTACGGGAAAATCTTCTACCCAATTATAATTCTTATCTTCTGTTTGTTTTCCCACTTTGGTCTAATGGCTGGTGGGTTATTAAAATTGAATTAATAAAAATATATATGCTTTGTAGATCAATAAGATCACATCACAACATACCAGCTTACTGTCTCTTTGTTTGTTTTTTTTTTCATTTTTCTCTAAGTCTCTGAAGAAGTTTCACTGAAAGTGTAACATGTTAGATTGAGATACGTTTTTTTTTTCTTTTTACTTGATATATTTCGATCCATATATTCAACTCATACTTTATAGGTAAGATAATTCTCACCTAATGGCGGTAGTAGTCGGTGTTCGAGTCCAGGTTTTATCTAGATATCGAATGTCGATTTACTTAGCAGGCAGATTTTTACTGTTTGACTATCCCATTTTCTACCTGACGTTTACACTGAGCTTTACTTAACTAAATTTATGATATCTCTCATAGTCTGTTACAAGTCCACAGTAGCTCGTATCCAGTGAAGATTTAACTGCCTGCAGTCTACATTGGTCGGCAACATCAATAAATACCAATGACCAAAATATCAAAACACGCTAGAGTTTTCTGTAAATAACTTTAGTACTTTCGCACCGAGACTAAATATGGTGAGAACAATATGTAATGACCGTTTGTAAATTAGTTAAACAGATAGCAGAGAAAAGGTAACGACATAAATACAAGCAAATTAGTCAATATCAACAATTCTCGGTGACTGGGATGGACAAGTTCCAAGGGAATTCTATTTTATTTCAACTCTTGCATTCTACTTATGAACGTAAAATAACAAATAATGAATAAGCCAAGAACTTTGGGGGAAAAGATTCCATTCTGACGATGAAAGAAGTAAACAAATTTGTCAAAACAAATAAAGTATTTGGATGCTGACTGTAAAGTCTTAAATAAATTCATCTGTTAGCAGATTGCCGGTAAAGGATATTTTGTAAGCGGAATAACAGAAATTGAAAAAAAAAAAAAAAAAAAAACGTATAGAGGTTCCACGGATGTTTCTGCCATAGGTTTATGTTCAATCTCAGGCAAAAAAAAAAAAAATTAAGATTTCGAATGATTATTTTGTAGGCATTTTGTATAATTTTTACAGTTGCTTTCCTTACTTGAATTAAGTATATATTTAGTATGCTGTAAGAAAACCTTTTAGCAAATCTTTTTCAAGTCAAATTGAACGTTTAGGAATTTTCATATTGTAGCGGATATTGCCATTGAGATACATGTATAATTGAGTGACTGATTTTTTTATGGCTTATCTACCTTTTGCAGATTATTTTAGATTTTAAGGGTGTTTTTGATATTCTAATGATTTACTGACATAAATTAATGCATAACTGGGGATTGAAGAGGTGAATTCTTGCCTTTCACAAGTGAATATAACGATCTTAACTAGAAATGGAATTAGGTTCATCGATTCTGATGAACCTAATTCCAGTTCTAGACGCACAACCAAGCTTAAAGCGTATGGTATTCTCAAGCGGTCACCCATCTAGATACTGACCAGGATTGGTGTTGCTTAACTTCGATGATCGTCCGCGAACCTGTTTTAACGCCATAAGCTATAACTTTTTCTCTTTATTACCTCGAATTCACAAATTTAAGCGCAGTACCCGATTAGCAATTAGCTCTCATCGTTTTATTGCTAAAACTGATAGATGTAAATCTAAGTTCTATGCTAATTTTTTTCTCTCACATTTTTCGCTTGTGGGACTCTCTTCTGTCTTGTTTTCATCAACTACGAACTTAAAATCATAAATACCACATCATTTGTCATCTTTTGTCTCCCTGAATCGTATTCATTTATTGTCATCTCACCTCAAACTTTTTTTCTCACATTCTTTAAATCTCAGCAAGCCGACCTAATTAATAGTCATACGTGACAGTTGAGAATAATTTTGGATTACGCTAATATAACTTCATGTTTCCAAAGCAATAGTAGCATGCACAGTGGATTAAAGAATAACTTTTTAACCCTACTAATTGTGTGATAGAAGGGGTATTTACATTACATAATGATATGGGAGTTCAAGCAAGGGAATAACACAATGGAGACAGCTAAGATAAAAAATGTGAATTGTTAAAGGTCAAGGAGTCAAGAAGTCAAAACCGACTCCAGATCTAAGTTCACAGCCTTTTTTGTTTGAGGAACTCCTCCCTAATTGACAATGTCTTCAGGAGTGTAGCTGTACTCACTACGTTTGGCCAATAGCGAGTTGGTGAGCCTATTTAACACTGAGTTATGATGGGTGGTCGTTGACTCCGAGAAGTTCATCTCACTGTAACAGACATGTGATCGACATTGTAAACAGAGGAAAATAGATCTGTTAAATCGAAGAAATTTAAGAACACTCCTATAAACAGCGAATATGAAAGTTTACAAACGTATCAGGACTTCATTTAGGAAGTTATGGTCGTGCCCATGATAATTGGCATGCTTGAAAATTGGGGGAAGTGGGAATTCTAGGAAAGGTTGTGACTGTTTAGACTACATTAGCGTCGGGATCTGCCAGGATAATGAGAAATGTATTGGAATTTTGAGAAGTCATATTACATAAACTCTATCAATACCAGCGGATGTCCAGTGCGAATACACATGACATATTATTACGTACCATCGCTCCATTTTCGATACGTAAATTTTAAATTGAATTTTTAAAAATAAAAACTTTTTTTGAAACTTTAATTTTAGCTTAATTGAAAGCTAAATGATTAAATTTACTATTTCCTCTAAGCAAAATATTCGGGTGTATTTCAAACAGAAGTTATATTCCTTGGGATCTAAAATATCGGCTGTTCTTTGAGCGATCGACACATTTGTAAACAAAGGTTAATTCTCGGTTTTAAATATTTTGCAAAAATAAAATGTACATTCTCTCACTCGTTATTTTTGGAAAATTATCAAATTTAAAGTTAAATTAATCTGATTTGAAACAAATATTACTTGTTCATGACATGAAATTTAGAATAAAAGTATTTCTTAATCACAAAGGTCTGACTCGTTGACATTTAAGTAGGCGATGACAATCAATCTGGACGTATGGTGACCAAAAGTTGACATAACCCAGTTTAGCATTTCGTAAAGGGAACAACCCTTAAAACATGTGACCTTTTAATGATAAGTCTCTAATAAGTTTCCATAGTAAAAGAAAATATGCAGTTTAACATTAAAAAAAATTAGAAATTACTTTAAAAATCTTAATTCTGAATGATCTGTATTAAACTTATGAATTCTCGATTTGTAAATAAAGTCTATTTTTAATGAATTAATAACGGAAGACACTGAGTAACTGGAAGAAATTTGAAAAGATGTTTGAAACTTTAATTAGCAAAGAAAAAAATGAAAACAATTCTTATAACAATTTATTATTCATCGAATTTTTTTTCTTCAGAATATGATAACCTAAAATTATATTATTTATAAAATCAACTAAAACTTTATCTACATTACAAAAAGCGTAGTTTTAATGCATTTTTTGGTTTTACACTTCGGAGCAGATTTTCAGAAAAATGGTCTGGTAATTAAAAAAAATACATGATTTACATTCCCCAATGAGCCCTGCATTTAACTAATAAATAAAAAAATCAGACTAGATAATGTATTTCTCGAAGTTTTATGCAATTAATTGAAGTGGGAGTAACAGATGTAAAAACTACTTTTTCTAAAAGATAATAATTGCATAAACAATTTCATTCATTTGTGAATAAGTCCTGAGAAATTCATTAAAATCCGTTGGTTCTTGCAAGAATTTTTAAATTAATGTGTCTTTCAACGCCAAAAAACGACTTGCGTAATATTACGTTTTGCTTAATAGTCACTAGCGTGAATCGCTGACGAAAAGCAAAAAAAAAAAAAAAAAAAAAAAAAATTTTAATTGAGATTTCGAACGTGTTAGAAAGGATTCAAATGTTTTAAAAATAATGACAACAAAATTTGATCTTTCCTCTTAATAATAACATAAACATTTTGATTATAAAACTTTGTTTTTATTAAGTTTGAACCCTTTTAACATAATGCTATGCTGTTTTGTCGGCAATTGAGTGGAGGTACCGACAAGAATAAGATAATAATAACAGTATATTGGAAAAAGATTTACACTAGAAAAACCCAACAGAATCGTAGATATAAACTATGTGACACAGAGTCGATCATTATACGCAAGTGCGGTAAATTAACTGAGAAAGTGTACGCAATTAAAGCATGATTGCGTAAGAATGGTGATCCACTGAGGATTTTACAAGCATCAAGGGTTAATAGGATATCTGCGCAAAACAAAAGCTGTTATAGACAATGAAAAAACAACAATGTCTGTGTTTTTTTTTAATTCAAGAGAATCACCTAATCTGAATCAAACGGCTGCATTTTACTATTGTGAACATAAAATGGTTGTTGTTGCCTCGCGGGTCACAGAGTAAAAGTGAAACAGATTGAATTCAGTTTACTTGGAATTATCTCGAAAAGCTATGGAGAAAAGACTGAAAGAGTTACAAATGTGATTGATTGATTTATTTTTTCTACGGTTTATCAATATTTTGTGGGTAATTTAAAGCCAAAACATATTTTGGATTTGCAAGAATTCGTTTTTGGCGAGTGTATTAAAATATTTTGAGAATTCTACTGATTTTTGCCGATACAAATGCTACTATCTAATAACTATTGCGGGGCAAAATGGATTCATGCCTTTCGCAAAGTCATTTGCGCGTAAATGAATGTAAATAACTCGACTGGGATTTGAACTCGATTTCTCATTCCAAACTGCTATCCATTACATCCTGCGCACATCGAAATTAAAAATGTGAAATTATATTTTAAAATCACTATAACTACTGAGGAAAGTGCTGAAGTATTGCGATGACCTGTTATCACTTAGTCTTTAGTAAAAGGCCACCACTTACTACTGGTAGGAATATTCAGTGAGTAAATAATAATAATAATAATAATAATAATAATAATAATAAGGAAAAATGATGATAATAGAGATTTCGATGATAATAGAGATTTCTATTATAATCGAACAATCATAAAAAAGTAAAAAAAAAAAAATCCACAAGCAAAGATGAAAACAGCAAAAACGATGGAAATTGAATTTTTTCAAGACGTTTTATCCAATAATTAAATTCATGGAAAACAGACAGCAACAAAATTGTTTTGATGAAGGAGGAGAAGGAGGAGGAGGAGGAAGAGAGGGATGCGAAAGATGAAAGTGGTGAGCAAACAGGAGTAGTTATATGACGTCAACGTTGAGAGTATTAGACCAATGCACCTAGTAACCGCACCCTATCATACATTATCCGATGACTGCTCATATCGTTAAAATTTTACGAAATCCGGACATCACGCAAACTTCCTCCTCTCTCTCTCTCTCTCTCTCTCTCTCTCTCTCTCTCCCTCTGTGTGTGTGTGTGAAGGAGATGCTGAAAACTTGTCAGCTCGACTCTCTTCTCATGTAACGAAACATCAGTTTTTAAAAAAATAGCTCCAGGTCGGACCGAGGACTTTTCAGTACCCACTCATTGTTGGGTACGTATATGCATGAGATAGGAGAGGCGTGTGTGTGTATAAATGTTAGAAGTAAGGGGGGGGGAGAGAGAGATGGTGAGAGAGAGGGCAGCATATAGCTCATGCATGTATATGAGAAGGAAGGGAGGGCGAAGGAAAAATAAATATATAGAGAAGGAGAGACAGTGTGTATGTAGTTGCACATGCGTAAATCTGAGAGATAAAGACAAGGTATGTGTTCTGAATGTGCAGATGGTGTAATGGGTGGAAACTTGGAAATAGAAATCGGTGATCCTAGTTCAAATTCTCATTGAGATCGTTATATTCACCTTCGCGCATATACTTATAGTAGAGATATGAATCCAGCTTTGTTCCACTAACTATAAGTTAAATAGCAGAACAAAACTCGATCAGTGTGAAAAATATTGCTTATGAAACTCGCATGTTACTTTCTTTTCCTTTGTCATAGGTTAACACAGAAGATTATTTAACAAAAATAAAAGCTCTAACTTAAAAAGGGAGAAGGGACCATGTGTATTGAACGTCTACTAGGACTCAAGTTCTCAACAAACCTCAAATGGAACTCATTTATACGATACAATGACACTCTTTGTCTCGACCTCGAACTTCTATTCGGACTCAATGTCTCCCCAAACCTTAAATGGAACTCATATATTCGATTTATTGCTGAAGATGCTGGGAAAATGAACAGTTAATTGTATCGCTCCAGTAAGTATCGGACTCCCCCGATATACGTTATCTTTACAATAGCCAGGTCAGGCCAACAATTGGGTATTGCTGATTTATTTGGTCTGGAGTTGCCCAGTCCTCTCCTGTCTTGATAGGGTTTCAAAGCGTCTACGCAAAATGTAGTATTTTCCACCTTACCGCTTTATCACTAATGAATCGTCGCAAGCATCACGTTGCTCTATCTCTATTTCCATGGCATGTTTTTTGACGAGTTATATTCCTTAATTTCCACCAGCTGTGATTTTTTTTTAAACTAGGACCTACCATGCCACATAGACAAGCGTGAATCATCCACATTCCCCCGGATAACTTCTTCCCAAGAACTGCTTCTTTGTGGAACAAACTTCCGGCAGGATGTTTTTCCATTACTATAATCTTGACTTCAAATCTAGCGTTAACCGTCATATTTTCTGCATAACTCAATGACTTTTCCTTACGCTCCTCTACAAAATACCCGTCTATCTTGAGAGGCTCTTAGACCGTATGATGGGTGGAAAAGTCTTTGACATAAAGTTTGTCTGGGAAGAAATCAAACATTTAATACTGATGAAAATACCTTATTAGAGTGTTTGAAAAGTCCTAAAACTATATGAAATTCGAGACCTTCGATAAACAAGTTCGGTTAAAAAATTTAAAATAATTATACATAATTATTATTTATTAATGAATATATATAATTTTTGATGATTTAGTATTAAAGAATAAAAACTAATAATAAAATAAATGTATATTTAAAAAGAATTGAAGCTCCCGGCTGTGTGTGACACTAATCTGGAACTTATTTAGCATATAGGTAAGTTCAGCACTGGAAAAACGGAGGAAATATCATGGTCTTCTCTATAATAATGTAATTTAGATATATAAAACAATATAGAAATGAGAATAATAACAGTTTAACAAGACAGAAGGAAAGAGGAAAAGAACACAACGAGATGATCTTCAGAGATTAAAAATGAAATCATTTTATATGCAAAGTATAAACTTACGTTTAATAAACATGCAATATGTACACACGCCGACACATACACACATACACACAGGTTTCGGGTACAAAACTAAGCAGATATACAATTCGGGAAGATCTGAGCCAGTCAGTTTGAACCAGTCAGTTTGCTTTAAAGGCAACATCCAACCATCTTTCGTAGACGAGGGGTATGCGCACTACTGATCAGACGGTAGTTACACATTGAAAAGGAGGCAGAGGTTCAAATCCTACTGGTGGGGCACATTCTATTTATTAAATTTTTCGGGTACAGAAGATAACTACAGTTTAAAATAAACAATGTCTACTCAAATACGAGTACCTACTAAAAATAACAGTTGAATAATATATATATATATATATATATATATATATATATATATATATAAATGCACATTTGAATTAATATATATATATATATATCGTAAAATGTTGCGATTTTATATCTTTAATTACGCGGATGCGTGTTGTTTTTATTTTATCGACTGCATAATATAGTAGGGTCAGTTGGGCACCGTCTGTGAGCAAAAGATCGCCATTCACTCCGCCAGATATTTGGAAACATCACACTGTATTGCTTGCAATTCGCGCCGGAAGCTTCAATAGGATTATTTGAGAATATTTGGGTATCAATCTGAGGACAATACAGAGGATTGGGAAAGAGCTGGATGAGTCTAATGGTGGTTACGAAGGTGTTTGCAGTTATCACTAATGATGGCGATATTATGCCTCCATTCATCTTCCCATAGGGCCTCAGACTCAACATAGAGACCTACCACAAGTGTCTTGAGGAGGTAATGCTACTCTGAGTCAAGAGAGTGTCTGCTGAAAGACCCTATGTCTGGCAACATCACTCTGCACCATGCCACACAAGCAAGCGAACCTAGTCGTGCTGTTAGACAAATTATGCGACCACATTACACTTTACACCTAAATCCCCAGACAGCAACCCCCTTGATTATTACGTGTTGGACGCAGTTGGGCGAGAGACTAACAATACTCCTTGTAATACCAAAGATGAACTGAACGCTAGGATTGTAGCAGCATTCACCAATTTAAGCAATAGACCATCCAGAAGATAAGCAAAAGATTCCAAAGTTGTCTGGAAGCCGAGGTTGAAGCGAGTTTATTGAATAAATTTACTTTTTAGCATTTCAATAAAATGAGATGACAGTTTTATTTTCATTTTTGCGTAGTTTAGACAGCGATTCATCCATCGTACCGCAAATATATGTATATTTCTGAGACGAGGTAGTATTTACACTATTGACACTATTCAGACACCTTTGTTGCCATTTGTACGACGTTTCGGCCGTTGTACGCCCCGGTCTTTTACATGACAGCAACTCTAACAAACATAAAAGGAAGGGTGCATGAGGATAACGACTCTTAGAAAACAGATTCGATCTGTCTACCCTATCTAAAGGGGTCATATGAGAAAATACAAAGGATCTGTGGTCCATATAGCATCAGGACGATCTTCAGAAGTGGTTCTGCATTTCGCAGGTACCTCTCCCGAGTAAAACCCCCAATAGAGGAGAAAATGACTAAGGACTGTGTGTACTTCATTTCTCTGTAGCTGTGGAAAGAAATATAAAGGAGAAACAGGACGCGCTCTTAAGGTAAGGCTACAAGAAAGTCACAGAAATTCAGTTATTCTTAAGGACACATGGCGCAGTGGATATAAACGTTGGTTAGTTCCAGTGATTTGACCCAAAGAGTTGTGAGTTTAATAGCAGGCTATAACAGTGAACAAGTAACTTAAAGAATCCGGTTGGAAAGAGAGATAACTCATGACTAACAAAAATGGCTTCGCGCAAGGAATGAGCGATCGTAATAAAGGGTTCAATTCGAAATTCCTAGCACCTGAAGAAAGCCAGGGCGTACAATGGCCGAAACGTTGTACAAATGGCAACAAAGACAAAGACAATAAAGCCTGGGTTTTGCCCTAGATATCTCGAAGGTTTTTGATAGAATTTCGCGTGCTGGCATTTAGCACAGGCTACAGGGCCATGATAAAACTTGACGATTGTTCGATTTAATCTAATTGTTCCTGTCAAATTGTAAAATGATGGGCGTTCTGAATAGGCATACTTACAAATCCTTTCATGTGAACGCAGCTGTCGCTCAATGCTCTATCCTAGGTTCTTTTCTATTGCTGATATTCATCAATGATTTTCCTCATTTAATCAATCCCAAAGTTGGCTTCTATGAAGATGACAACACCATCTACTTCCGTCTGTTCTTTAATTATCATAGAGAAGCTTTCCTATCTTCCATTAATATGGATCCCACTAGTCTCCCCGAAAGCAATACACTGTGCCTCCTCGGCCTCACTCTCTCAGCCGATCTTAAGTGGAATGAATACATTGAATCAACAGCTACATCTACTGCTCAGAAAGTTGAGTCACTGCACACTACTATTCGTCCGTGCATTGAATACTCTTGCCATATCTGGTCAGGTGCTCTTGCTGTTCATCTCGGGGTTCTTGAGAAAATCCAAAGAAGGATCTACAATGTAATCGGTCCTGATTTGGCTGCTCGCCTTCAGCCACTTTCTCACCGATGGAATGTGGCTTCCCTCTGTCTTTTCTACAAGTATTTTGCAGCATCTGCTCTGGCGAGCTTTATTTCCTTGTGAATTTATTTCCTCATGAATTTATTTCCTCATGAATTCATCCATGCAACTAGATTGGCAACTAGGTCCCACCTTTTTACCGTCAAAATAGGCAAATGTAACCGTCAGTTTTACTCTAGTAGTTTATTTCTTCACATTTCCCGCCTATGGAACTTCCTTCCCCATGCTTGCTTTTCTGATAGCTACAATCTCCAGAAGTTTGAATGAAGCGTCAATTGTCATCTTCTGTCTCCGTGACTCCCACCTTTCTCTTACCCTCTCTACAAAATCATCTGTACTGTTTTCTTTTCTGTCTTCCTTCTCTTCTCAAGTCACCCCTGCGCACCATTGGCATTATTGCCTTGCTTGAGTTGAAACGATTATAAAAACAATATGAGCGCGTGGCCGAATGGTTAAAACGTTCGCTTTCTGACCATGGAGCCCTTGGTCGATTTATCAGGATGGTGACTTCTTGATGCTATCGGTCTGGAGAAGGTGATTCCACCTTTGGAAAGTGTTTGAAAACCATACCGGCCTTCCTTGCTCAGACCGGATAACGCGCTCTCGCCCAGAAATTACGTTTTGCTCAGCATTGTTGCAGTATAAATCACAGGTGGGCTCTGTGGAGGGGGTTGTCTGAGCAAGCTTCTGCAATGGGGATTTGCTAGCCGCCCTGGTAGACGGGTATCCTCGAATACGAGTGGCCAGCTATTATATATATATATATATACACATACACAACGACCAAAGCACTATGTGAACAGGACTGATATAAAGGTTTTTTAATTGCAGTGTCCCTAACGCTACACAGCCATGTGACATATTTTTTTAGAACGCATCGAACGTATGTCCTCAGTTTTAGATACCTACATCCCATCTGTCGCTACTGGCTTCCATGGAACCCTTAATTCTTCCTGTTAAAAGAAATATAAACTATTTCTGTGTCCCTACAATGCATCTCAAACCCTTATTCTAGCTTCACTTATACATTTTAAATGTATAGATTTAGATTGTAAGGTTCTCTTTCATCGTCAACATCAGGTGCCGTGCTGGGTTCTCCTTAATCTTGTCCACGGTATGATATCATCTTTTCAGCAGGAATTTTTATCTTAGAAATAACGATGAAATGCATGGTAAATTTTAAGTGTAAGAAAGTAGTGTGTGTTCAGTTCTTTAACATATTGTTAGCTCTGCATATTCAGTTCATTTGTAGTGGTTGTGCATTGAGTACTTTTTTCGAACTACCGTCTGCTGGTCTAACCAGCCACTATTGAGATATATATATATATATATATATATATATATATATATATATATATATATATATATATAGTATACTGTAATGGTTGTTACAATGTTTTTATAAATTCATTGTATCACTACACAAAAATTTTTGCGTTTCGAAGCCAGCCCATTATGTGGTTGGCTTCATCTTCAGGTGATTTTTTAGGAATGAGAATTATCTAGTTGAAAACCCTGTTTATTTGTGTTGGATTTGTTTTTATTTTTGTGTGTTAGAGGGGTTGGTCTGTATTTTGAGTTCTGTTAACCTTTTTAAGGTCTTAGGGTTAAGTGTTTGTTTGTGGCTGAGGTCAGGATAGGTTAATCTATTTATCTTGTGAGGGTTTAGTCTGCTGGCACCTTTCGTGTTGTTATTTGGTTTAGGGGTTGGTAGGTGTTGTTTTGTTTTGGGGTTGGTTTCTTCTTAATTTAATTTATGTTATTTTGTATTGGGGTGTGTGTTTTTTTGTTTTTTATTTTTTTATTTTTTATCGTGTCGATAATTTTATTTATTTATCTACTATTCTGCTGCAACTGCATTTATCGAGCACTCTTTATAAAAGTAAATGCATGAACAAAAGGTTATGTGTGTGTGTGTGTGTGTGTGTGTATTTTGGGCGTACAGGTAAGTACATTGATTCAGGCAGACTGAATAATTACACTTGAGACTATCTGTTCACATCATTCATATTATATCATACCCACGTAACCTGTTCTGATTTTTAAAAAATAGCTAGATATTTTAAGGATATACCTCATATATATATATATACATATATATACATTTACAAACTCTTGGTGTAGGTTCCTCAACCTAAACAAGGAAAAAATCTATATAAACATATGTACGGATTTGCACAGGTACATCCTCGAGCAGGTCTGAAAGTGTGCTCGAAATAAACTCCCTGTAAACAGCTCCTGTAATACGTGCTGGGAGAATATATGGACATAACACACAGTCACCTGCAATTGTAGCCCATACATTAATCTTAAACAAATATTGGTTTTGTAAATTTGTTGTTTCATCTCTTCCAACTGTTGTCCTCTACAAACAAAACTGAAAAGACAAACAACGAATCAGAAGTTTGTGCAAAAAACATCGGCAAACGTTCCCCATGGTGAGTGATCAGAGGACGAAAAAGCTTACGTTACAAATGTTACGCATACAGGAACTGGTCTTGTAGTAAACTCCATTCGGTAATATGACATATACGACATGCTACTCCCTCTTGACGTGTGCTGATATTTGGATCGTCTATAACAGCCTTCAGAATGAGTTCTTCGTGGTCAGGCGTACGAGTGGATCTCGGTCTTTCTCGATTCATAGTTTGTGGTGCCACGGCAACGCGACGATAAACAGCAACAAAGGTTAGATGACTCGGCTGCCTTCGGTCTGGAAACGCAAACTGATACAGCCGTGCAGCCTCGTGTCTATTACCATTTGCGTGATCGTATGAAAAAAATCTTCCTGCTTAGGATATGATTATCCTGCCATTGTTAAAAGTAACACTTCTCATATAACTCACTACTACACACGTAAAACTTTAAAACCAGTCTAGCCACAAGTGTACATGAATGACAAATGTAATCTAGTCAAAATGACAACACAGCGCCATCTCCCGTAAGCTTTCTTTAAACTTAATAACTCAAAAACGAAAGATTTTCGGACTGTGTTTATATGGACTTTTGTCCCTGTTTTGGTGTGATGACCCCTCTCTAATTTTTGTAAAAGTATATATATATATATATATACACGTGTGAGTGTGTGTGCGTGCACGCGCTTATGTTTTAGCTGTACTGGTACGTACTTAAGTAGAGCGATTCAAACAGGTGCTTAAAATTAACATGTATAAAATTGAATAAGCCATATAAATTTTCGTAAAGAGCCAACCATATCAATTCATTTCTACAGGTGTTCACATTTCTGCATACATTGGCAACATGTATACGTTTATTTATGATGCAGATTAAGATATGCTTGAAAGCTTCTATTTGTGAACCAAATTCATACGCTAAATCTTTTGAAAATACATTTTTTCCTCGTGTTTTTTCTCTTTTAACATTTTTTCTTAGTTCCAGAATAGTTTTAACCTTTTGTTGCATATTGGTTAAAATTTTAATCTTTCCTTAACCTTTTACAATTGTAACCGATATGCAACAAAGGGTTAAAAATTTCTGTTTGGCCAAAATATCTTTTATTAGAATATATACATTTAATTGTCAGTATTTTCGTTCTACTTTGTAAGCCAAGGGAAAATATATATGCATGCATTGCATAAAAATTATCTTCGTGAGTTTCTGTGCCTATCGCAATTACTTCGCAGTTTCACACACTTACTCATTAAAAGAATATGAACAAAATCAAACACGAAAAAAGGCAAAACAAAATTATCATATTTTACAATCTTTATTTATGATCTATGGTATTTTTTCCGGTATTTCCGTAATTGATTTTAAAACTCGTCATTTTGGTTATTGCTGTATGGTTATTAGCTTCTGTTGTTAGTTTAAAGGCGATGCAAACACAGCTTGAAACAGTAACGCTAGTTATAAGATCATGTACAGATGTTTGAAATAGCTCTTTTCACTGCCGTGTTATATTGAGTTCAGGATCTTTCAGTAATATATTCTAAAAGTTGATAGTCAGCCTATTGATTTTACACTATTTACATTATTTGTACTATTGTCGTCATCTTTGTTGAATTATCTTAAGGAATCAGAGCATATGCTATGCTACAAAAATCTCCTAACCGACGAAGTATAAAGATGAATACAACATGGAGACCAGTTATACGGAGTGGCAGAGAAAATAATTAGTGTCAAAATTGCAATATGGGCTCTTGTGAAAATACTAAAGAAAACCATTAACACCAACAATTGCAATATGAACTCTGGTAAAAATGGTTGCTGAGCAGTAGGTTTATAAATGATAGAAATTCAGTTGTTCTTGGCCCAATAGATATAAACGTTGGTTAGTCCCATTGACTTCACCCAAAGAGTTGTGAGTTCAATAGCAGGCTACAGCAGTAGTAAACAAGTAACTTAGAGAGTCGTATTAGAGGGAGATAATTCATGACTACTAAAAGAGGCTTCGAACAAAGAATGAGAATGATATGCCCCAGGGTTCGGTTCGAAATTCCTAGCACCTGATTAAGGCCAGAGGGCACAACATCCGAAACATCAGCAGAAATGAGAACAACAATCCAAATATAATAATATACATAAGGATAACTCCTCAACCCAGAAATTCAAACAGAAAAAATAGCTTCAGCTAATTTTAGCCGAGACTGGTCATGATTAAAAAGTTCTCACGTTTGAGCTGAATTTCTTGCTTAATCTCAATCCCCATTCAAAAACATTTAGGATTTTCTGTTAGTTTTCGTCAGTTGAATATGTGTTGTGTGTGCGTGTGTGTGTGTGTGGGGGGGGGGGGAATTAGGTTAAAAAAATCTAACTCCCGTTTCATGCTTAAAATATACTTAATTTTTGAATCAAAGCTATGCTTATAGACTTCATGCTAATGTATAAAAAGTGTACTTTAATCTAGATATTCTGCTCAGTGCGTTACGGTGCACTGGATATCGGCTGAGAATGAGAAATCAAAGAGCCGAGTTTGAATTCCAGTTAAACTTTGTTGCATTCACTTACGCGCAGATAACCTTTTGGAAATGTATTAATCCGTCTCTTCTCACGCCATCTGTGAGTGAAATAGTAGAACAGATTGGGTTGACAATCAGTATACCGCAGAAAATAATAGCAACCTACTGCAGGAAAATATTCTGCCCAGTCAGTCATGTCTCGAAAAAGACATGATTGCCCAAGCGTGTATCACATATGCCATTTAACTGACTGACTTATTCTGCTGTGTCCCTACACAACGAAAGTAAAATATGCTTTATGATAGACTAAACTTAAAAAACAATGGGTTCATACTGTAAAGCTTCTCTCTTACATGAATTTATTGTGCAGTGAATTCACTAGATACAAAATTCATTACAAATTTTGCGAACCAGTGCGAAAATCTTTTTGACTAATAGGAAAAAGGATTGATTCCGTACTGAAGGAAAAAGACGAAACCAAATTCGCGATCTAGTGTGAATTATTTTCTGGCCAATGAAAAGTGAGTTATTTACAAATTGAGAGAAAGTAACGAGCCAGCTGGGAGCAGAGATCAGATAAGACACTGCAAGAATTTAAGGGAGAAATTTCAAGCCATTGAACCGGACATGTCTCGTTTTTTCCTCTCCTTCCTATTTTCCCTTATTTTCCCTTCCATGCCAATTTACCTTCGCACTTTCCATCTTCTGTTATAACCCTTCCCAGGTATTTAAATTTTGTACCTAGTTGATTTTAGTAACCCCGACCTGTATTTGGTATATAGGGCTGCCCTTTTTACTGATGACCATGCATTCGGTTTTCGTGCAGTTTATTTCTAGTCCTTTCTTGTGACTCTCTACAGCTAACTTCTGTAGGAGGTCTTGTAGCTTCTTTTCTGTGTCTGCTATCAGCACTGTATCATCTGTGTACCTTAGGTTGTTTAAATTGTGGCTTCCGATTATGAATCCAGGCATAATTTCTGGGGCCCTCAAAATATTCTCGCCGTACAAGTTGAACAGATCCGTTGAAAAGAGACATCCCTGTCTTACACCCCTTTCTATCGTTGTATATCTACTCAATTCATTATCTGTCCGTATGCAAGTGGTTTCTGCCAGTAATGATTCTTTATTACTCTCAAGTCTTTCCCAAATATGTCCAGGCTGCCGAGCATCTCCAATTCTTTGTGTCGTATTTTGTCAAACGCCTTCGCATAATCAATGGAGCACAGGTATAAGTCCTTCTTCATTTGTATTGCCCTTTCGGAGAGCATCCTAATAATAACTATGGCATTCCTTGTTCCCGTGTCTTTAACGAAACCACACTGTTCTTGACCTATCTCTGTCCTTGATTCTGCTTCTCGCTCTATTCATCAGGATTCGGACGATCAGTTTTGTTATATGGCTCATTAGAAACTGGTGGTTCTGTGGAGTTCGCATTCGTTTGCTCCTGCCTTCTTAGGTAGTGCTATGAAGATAAACTTGCTGAGATCATCTGGTATAACCCCACTATTATAATTTCATCTATTATTTCAGTTATTTTTTCTATACCAAATTCTTCCAGGGCTATCAGCAGCTCTATGACTATGCCGTCTGGTTCTGATGCTTTGTTTCTATTCAGTTTGGCCACTTCAGACTTTAATATTTCCAGTCCGTCCTCATCTTTGCGTATTATTGGTTGTTCTCTCTTGTTGTGGAAAAGATCTTTTATATATTCTTCCCATCGTTGGAGTATTTCCTCTTTCTCCAAAATGATTGTTCCATCCTTAGATTTTAGACATCCTGTTAAAGAGCAGGTTTTTGTCCTGTCAGTTCTTTTATTTCCTTATGCCTTTCTGCTTTATTATTCCTGCTCAGTCTCTCTACTTCTGCACATTTGTCATTGATCCATTTCTCTTTAACCTGTCTACATTTTCTTCTTATTTCCTTGTGTAGTTCCCTGTACTCCGTTCCATGTCTTGATATCATTTTTTGCCTCCTTTGCATCATTTCCAGAACCTCTTCCGTCATCCACTCGTTTTTCTTTCTGTGCCTATTTTCCTTTGGGGCAATGTTGTTTGCTGATGTCAGTATTGCGTCCTTTAGCGAGTCCCATTTTGAGTGTCCTTTCCTAGTTTGTTCTTCGTATGTGGTTTTCACGCTGTTAGTGTATTCTTTCTGTAATTTGAGGTCATCCACAAGTGCGTTGTATATCAGTTTTGGTGCTGCATTAGGCTTCTTTAATCTCCGGAGTTTCACTTTTAATTTGCAGATGACTGGGACATGGTCGCTTTCCACAGTCAGCACCTGGAATAGTCTTTGCTTTAAACCACTGCATTTCTGAATCTGCTGTTAATGGTTATGTAGTCTATCTGGTTTTAAAACATTTCCGCAGTTAATAATTTCACTTCCTACAAATTGATATATTCTGTTCTGTAAATAAATTTCCACTTTAAACATACAAATGAAATACTTTTATTCTTTCCAACCTTCTGATGATATATTAGTTTGTGGAAAGTTCGGTTATGTTTGACACAAGGCCAATTTAATAACCATGATAAGCTTCCTATAAAATGGTGACCCCGCAAATAACAGACAAAGGAATTCTGATTTCTACATATCTGCTAACCCTGCAAAGAACACGCAGAGGAATTCGGATAACTACATAATGGTGACCATCCAATGCATTCCGCTCACTACAAGATGTTGACCATGGCATAGAACACTCAACAAGCGCTACATAAAATGGCGATTCAACGTCTTCTTCTTCTATGTGCCCTGTCGCTTTTCGGGACGTAGGCGATCATGGCTTTCCACGTTTCCCTATCCCTGGTTGCTCTTAGTACGCCTTCTCCTGTAACACCATCCAACCCTCGTTCCATCATCAACCTAATTACGTTCTTCAAATATGTTATCCGCTGCTTTGTCCCCTGTCTCTTTTTCTCTCTATCTGGCCTGTTAGTATCAGGTTCTCCAAGCCCTCTTTTCTCATTGCATGTCCCAGGAACTTTAACGGTCTTTTCCTGATGCTCAGTATTAATTTTCTTTTTGTTTCCATCATTTCTAGGACCTCATCATTGCTCACATGCTCGATCTATGATATTCGCCGCATCCTTCTGTAGAACCACATTTCAGTTGCTTCAAGTTTTTCCTTCATCTTTAATGATGTTGTCCAGCATTCACTGCCATATTGAGGAACTGACAATACATAGCAATCCAGCATTCTCTTCCTTGTTTCTAGCAAAATTGTCCTGTTTCTTAATACTTTACTCAACTTCTGGAATGCTTCCTTCGTCATGCCAATTTGCCTTCGCACTTTCCATCTTCTGTTATAACCCTTCCCAGGTATTTAAATTTTGTACCTGCTTGATTTTAGTATCCCCGACCTCTATTTGGTATATAGGACTGCCCTTTTCACTCTTGACCATGCATTCGGTTTTCGTGCAGTTTATTTCTAGTCCTTTCTTGTGACTCTCTACAGCCACCTTCTGTAGGAGGTCTTGTAGCTTCCTTTCTGTGTCTGCTATCAGCACTGTATCATCTGTGTACCTTAGGTTGTTTAAATTGTGGCCTTCCGATTACGAATCCAGGCAAAACTTCTTATATCTGCTGAATTCATAGGACCTGTGTTTTCTAGACTACCGCAAAGGCGTTCGACAAAATACGCCACAAAAACTTGTTAGAGTTGCTCGGCAACCTTGACATATTCTGGAAAGACATTAAAATAATTAAAAACCTATACTGGTTGCAAACCACCTGCAGACAGACAGAAAATCAGTTCAGTAGATATAAAAATAGAAAGCGGTGTAAGGCAAGAATGTGTCTACTCACCGGACTTATTCAACTTATAAAACCTGGCAATTCTGAGAAAAGTAAAAGTCCTGCCAAGATTCTTTAATGACAGCCACAATGTTAACAATATGCGATACACAGAATACACAGTGCTGATAGCAGACACTGTAAAGAAAACTACAAAACTTCTTACAGAAGCTAGTTAAGAAAAGAGAGAAGAAAAGACTAAACATAAACTACAAAGAAACTGAATGCATTGTCAGCAACAAAAAGAGAAGTCCAATATACAAATTACAGTTCGAGGCTACTAAAATATAGCAAGTACAGAAATTTAAGTACCTAGAAAGTGTTCTAACAGAGGACGGGAAGTGCGACACAGAGATCCGAACTATATTTACTTATCATAAATGGAAAAATTTACTAAATTCAGTGACTCACAGCATCTTTTAAAAAATATTTTTGTGTTCATAAACGTGCTAATTTTTGCAAATACGGACGTCCATACACGACATCATCAGAAAATATGAGCGGTAACTATAGTAAATGAAAAGATATTGATAATTTTTTAACGTTTCCTCAACATAAAGCCAAAGTACCTAAAATTCAATGCAATACAAGATTACTTTGAATATTTTCTTAAATTTTAAGGATTACTGGATAGTTAATATATATATATATATATATATATATATATATATATATATATATATATATATATATATATCAGGTGGTCACGTTAATTTCGTCAAGCAGTTTTTACAGTTATTAGCCCCGTAGAAAAAAATCTTAATAATATGTCTATAAAGACACTGATAAAAGCACTCACCTCTGTGTTAAAAATGCAATAATCAGATTGATTATACTTTAAGTCAGCTAATCTTCCTCAAATAAAGTTGTAGAAAAGTAAATTTCATTTTGAAAGATTTTCTATTAAAGAGAACCATGTTGTGATGACACATTCACTAAAATGGCTTATTTTTAATAATTTTAACGATTAAAAAACTATTCCAATCAATTTAAGTTCGATTTGAAATACATCAAAGTATTTTGCATATTGGAAATATTAAATTTACTCTATTAGCTTGAAGCGAAAAGTAAAATAAAAGATTCAAGAAAAAACCGTAGGTATTAGTTTTCTTTAGCGGTACCTACTTAAAAATATACCCTTCTGGTTGGACATTATTGATATACAAGGTTCCAGGTGAAATCCCGAAGAGAAAGTATTTATGTCTCCGTTCATAAGTTAAAGTTCCTTGTGAAAATTTAACCCTGCATACACGTAAAATAAAATCGTTCGAATTCCTATCAAGTAAATACGTGGGTTGCTTTAACTTTTTAGCAGATATTAAAGTGTGTCCTTACATCACTGAATGTGAAAATTTACACGAAGATAATATTTATTTTGGATGTATCCCAAAATCACTATTTAGCAAAAGCATTTTCAAATAATTCTACACTTTCTGACTCGGTAAATTTATATTTCTGAGAAACAAGTTTAAATTAATGTTTTTTCTACTAAGTAGAAATTGTGACAGAAAATCAACTTTTTGGTGTTGGTGAGTGTTTTTTGTCTTTTTTTAAAATTTTTTTTATAGGAACGCCAAAAACAGAATATAAGATTTTTTATGAACTTTGCTACCTACATCTCAAAGTCTATAAGAGTGGAGCATGCATTGATAATCAAAACCGCTTGTGTGCAAGATTCATTAAATCTTACACTATGGTAAGGCATCCCATAGATTGAAATATAGTTAGAGGTATTTAATAATTTCAGCTTACTATGCAACCAGACAAAATAAATAAATGGTACTAGAAAGATTGTGTTGCGTTAATCTACCCGACAAGAAAACCTTGCCTTGAAAGTTAAAATTCGAAATCCTAAATTCTATTTGTACTAAAACTGTTATGAGACAACCATTGTACATCGAGTTTTCTACGAAGGTATATTGGTTTTGGAAGCGTTATATCTTCACTTATACTCATCTCTAAAATGTACATATACGAATGTGGTATCAAAACAAAAATATGCATATGGATAGGATTAATTATGCATTATTTAAAATCTTAGTTTTAGCTAGTCTTTCTCGAGAGCAAGACAGTATGATTTTTTTACAACCAAGATTTGTCTTTCACTTGCATTATTTGCGATTAATAAATTTAACACTCAGGCCACAGCAGAGGAACAATTAGTGTAGATCGGACTAATAATGATAAAAATCACGCTACGGTAGGCGTCCAGAAGGAAATTTATCTAAATGCTACTAACAAATTTAGTGAGAAAATAAGACTAGAAAAAATAATAAAACAAAAATACACATGCCCTTGTATCGAACAAAGAGAAAAGTGAATGGTGTGTGTATGTATATATAAATATATATATATATGAGAGAGAGAGAAAGAGAGAGAGTTTGTGTGTGTGTGCGTGTGTATGTGTGTGTGTGTGTGTAAAGGTGTGGGGGAAGAAACGAAGATCACAAAAGAGAACTGTAATGGAAAACCAAGAAAATTTACCATAACAATGCGTGAAACGAACAGATATCAATGGAAGCCACTGGAGGTCGCTCAACGTCCGGCCTTGCAAGCAGATATTTCGTTGGGTGTGTTTCATTTTTCAACATAATACATTCAGGGTATGAGTTGTAATTTTGATGTCAAGAAATCGTTTTAGAACGGAAATTCCACCATTAATTTTCACCTATTCCTCCTCTAATTTGATACCGGATTAAAAAAATATCTAAAGTTAAAATTAATGCTGACCATCCAATTAGACGTCAGCATCAGGCGTATGTCGCATTAAAGATTCCAGAGAGAAATCGTTTAACTTTCGAGGATAATTTGCTTAAATTAAATCGGGTCGAACTCCAGGAGGATTTAGGAAGTGGTTATTCGTAATTTTATACATTGTTATCTGCTTTTGCAACAATTTCAATGGATTAAAACATTATTATTTGGCCTTGCAACTAAGCATCAAAATACAGTGAACTTGTATAAGAGTCGATCACATGTTCCCGACATGCCTGCAATTTCTTCATATTGTCTTTACACACAATGTAAAGAAAAATACATTTAGTTTATTTTATTGCTTAGAAGAATAATGTAAGATTGCATATTTTTATATTTATCAGTGGGACTTTTTTTGCATTTAAAAACGTAGTAATGAGAGACAAAGAGAGATAACCACGAGGCTCATGATCCGTATTTTATTGCGAAGCAAATGTCCGCAAAACTAACCGGCGGGAAAGTTACGCTATTACCACCGGTTAGTTTTCGAGTTCAGATATTAAGGAATGCTGATTTTAAGCAGTAGGGATATTGGTAAATCTAATTTTTCTCACTCAGTTAACCTTCGTTTGTCTATGTGAAGAAATTAGACTAATTTTGTAAATCAATTCCTTATTGATATATCTATTTCAGCAAGCCAATGTGCGGAGTGTTATAGATTAAAACATAAAACCGAAGTGCAATAATTTATTTTAACAAAGTAGACACGTTTTTGGAAAACTTATTTTTCTGCATAATTTACAGTGTAAGTTAATGTATAAAATTTCTTATTTTAAAAAATTAATACTATCCCTTAAGTTGGGTCGAACTGTTCACTTTTTGAACTGAATCATGAGACTCCAAAGAGCCTACCACAGGTTTGAATTCAGAGTTTTCCGTCTCATAGAATAGTTAACAACTAAGATTAGAGAGACCAGTCTGTCGTGCTATTTAATTCATAGCTGGTGGGAGGAACAAACAGATTCATATCTTTCCCAAGTAAAAGTGAACGCAAAGATCTCGGTCTGAATCTGAACTCGCCACGCCAAATGCACTTGCTGCTACAATACCCACAACGTAATTCGCGCGTACACACATGCACATACACATGTATGTATGAACGTATCTCTCTCTCTCTCTATCTATCTCTGTCTGTCTGTCTTCCTCTCTCTCTCTCTCTCTCTCTCTCTCTCTCTATATATATATATATATATATATATATAACCTACTGTAAACTTTTATAAGTTGTTAGTGAATATTCATAGAAAAGCCGGAAAGCAGTAAGAAGATAGTTCAGTATAGTTAATGGTAGTCCTAGAAAAATAAATTAGAAACTGACCTTAGAAAGAGATTCTACATTTTTAGTTTATGGCCACTTACCCCATTATCAATTCTTATTCCTAAACGTGCACATTATCACAAGTCAGATGAAGGTTTATTTTAGTTAAGACACCTTTGAAGATGAGTGATGTACTTTTGTAACATGGTAATGTATGGTCTCACAGCAGCTTAAAAATCAGACAAGTCGTACTTAAGAAGCATAAAGTGAGAAACAATTATTTTGTTGACAGATGAATAAGGCACTTTTCACTTCTCAGGCTTTGCACAGAAAGAATTAAGGTTTCTAGATTGAGCTACAACTATAATTTTTTAATCTTTTAGCAAACTAAGTTTAGCTTATTTTAAACTAGTGTAAAAGGCGCACTCTTTACAGACTTTTAAGCTGGCTCTTGTACAGGACTAATTGAGCATCCGCCTTAAAAGTAAAGGGAATTCTGGTCCTGCTTAGAAAACATCAATGATAATTTTGAAGTAATAACTTTGAATTGCACAATTCACTCCATGGAATCAAAACCGCACTTGAACTCTGATTCCAGCCAAAAGATCGATTTGGGCTGAAAGTCCAATTCAGGCTGAAAATTGAGGTCTTGAAATAACAAACTCTGCGGAACTGCAAAACAAAACCTTTCACTTTAAATCTGAGTTTTTAGCATTTTAAAGAAATAATATTGCTTTCTTCAATTTAGAGAGTTTTGAGTTATTTTAAACTGAATTTAAAACAATTAATCTTAAATTTACGAACTTTTTGTGTTACTTTAAACTCAATATAAATTACAAACTTTTAAAAATCGCACTTTGTTTTCAGTTATTTTAAAATTTGAATTTTTAACTGTTTTCTCCTCTTGACATAAATTCCAGTGGTGGTTGTTTAAGCACCAGATGAAGAGCAGATTTTCAATCCCTGAATTTCAGATACACAGACAGAGAGAATTTGTCGTTTATTTATTTAGAAGCTGTCCTCAAATTCGCTCGTTGCATTTTAGTAGCACTGAGTTGTGGTGCAATAGATATTGCCTCGGAATGATAAATCGGAGAGCCGAGTTCGAATTCCAGTTGAATTCATTACATTCACTTACGTGCAAATATCCTTGGGAATGTATTAATCTGTCTCTTCTCTCTAGCTATGGAATAAATAGCAGGACAGATTGGGTTCTATAGCGTTGGTTCTACCACAGAAAGTAATGGCAGCCTACTGCGAGAAAATCTTCTGCCCAGTCAGTCATGTCTTTTTCGAGACATGATCGCCCAAGCATGTATCCTGTATGGCACTTAACTGACTGATTCCGAACAGTGTTTGACATTCCAAATTAAAGTATATAAGGACGGTGGGACTTTTATCTTGGTCAAAACTTTGTAATCATAAAAATTAACCCACAGAAACATGTGGACAATTCTCTTTGTTTATTTTGTTTCGAGTTGTCATTAAATAAAATATCCTTTAGTCGTACAAGCCGCGTCGGGCGGATAAATTTAATATAATGTGCTCAAGCCCCAGGGGTGCATCCTTTCAGGAAATACTTCGTCTTTGGAAGGGAGTTAGTATCTTTACCTGGCGTCTGAGGCGTTCCCCAGAAAAGGAGTGACGAGGTGGTGTAAGCAGTTTTTGACTCGAGTCCGTGTATGCATGGGCCCCCACTTTAAATTCGACCTCATGTCACATTCCATTCGAGTGGGCATGCGGATAAAGACTCATAAATACGCATACGGTTTTAATTTTGGAAACTTATACTTTTAAAAAGAAAATCCGTCTCCTCCTTAAGACTTTTCCGTCATTTTATAAGTTTGTTGTTTAGATTTTATTAAGCCATTGTAGTGTTGATTTTTTTGTTCATACGAGAAAACATACATATATATACACAAGAAAACACAACATCCAGAATTTATTTCGGCAGTTTGTAAGTCTGGCATAAGGCTACACTAGCAAATCACCAAATGAGAATCTTATTTCCAATAGCCCGGAGAACGAGTTCGCAAGCCATTGTTCTATAAATAGACGACGCAAATATGACCAAATTCGTTTCTAAGTATTTTTGTTTATTCAAGTTAAAGAGAAACTAGCAAAATAAATTATGTTTTTTGCTCAATCATGCAACGAGTTAATTCCAGAAAACATGAGCATGTGACATCCCTCTAAATATCACATTATTTTCAGTGATATCCGGAAAAGGAAGTCTTTTACTTTTTGTCTATTGATGTTAGTGGCTAAAATAGTTGTACCAATGTTTTGTGTTTGACCCTAGGAAAAAAATCTGTTTCGCATGTCTTTTAAACAACTGTCGTACAAATGTGAACTAAAATATTTATGAATAAATAAAAAGCCAATAACTTTGATCCTTATTTACAGAAATAAAACATAAATAATCTTATGTAATAATTTACAATGATAACTAAAAACATAGTATTATACACTGGTGTACAAAACTTTTGATAAATGAATTACTTTTGTCCATTTTATCATAAAAGTGAGTGATTAACAGTATACTTTCCTCAGTATATTTTATGATCTTCGAGGGACAGAAAACGGGTTGCTGCATTTTCATTAATGCTGTATGATGAATAATAGATCATCATAATTATAGTAATGATAAAAAAAGCATGCAAAGATACTGAGCAACCAGCGGGGACTTCACCTTTCGGCTTTTTTCTTATGTTAAAAAGGAATTTTTATTGTAAAATGTCATTTTCATTATTACAGAAAGTGCAAAAACGTCAAAATATAGAGTTAATGATTTGCGTTGTGGCCTTAGGCTCGAGGAATAGTCTCAATTTGATCTGTCATTGAATTTAACTAGATCCGCATTTTCTCATTGAAAAGTTATTTCCATTCTTTATGGTGGTAATTCCGAAGCTCTTGGAGACTGCGAGGTTTTCATTGCAGTTTTTGTTTTAATTTTTCTGTTCTCACCACAGTGATTCTATTATTTTGAAATCATGACATTTGTGCTGATCGGTCTACGAAAATTTGAATATCTTCATCGCCAAGAAACCTTTTTGTTTCACACAATATATGGCAAGGAGCACTGAAATACTGAAAAAAATCTCCATCTTCGTAGTATGGTAGAAGATTAGACTGTAGTAAACTAATATAGCTTTTTCTGTTTAGGCTTCCATCAACGTTTACTAATTTCCTTCAGCCATCGCTTTTGATGCAACTTTACACCATTATGTACGCGCTGCCAAATCTTACCTTTTTGTGTGTTATCTGGCGTTATTTCTTTCTGTTGGGGTGTCACCCCTTTTTACATACCTAATGGACTTTTCCAAAGTAAACAAATAATCCTGCCTACAGAGAAAAGTAGTTGGGTTGTCTGTTGGTTTTTGTTGTTAGAGTTGGTGTTTGTCAGAGCAGTTGAACCGCCGCTCGTTGGTCAGCAAGAATATAGACTATTACCCGGACTTACTTCTTGTATATATTTGACTCCTACTAACAAGTATTCCTGAATCTACTAACCGTGTACAGGTTGTATATCTTTTATTCAATATACTCACATTTTTCCTCTCATATCTGTTTTTGTTATTATTATATCGAGTGGTTTTCTAAACAAGAATCCACAACACTTTCTCCAACTGGTTTTGCATTAGAATGTAACTATTTTGCATTCATCCTCTAAAAAAATATAACTTTTACCACTTTCCAGCACCTAATGTTAAATGTTCTTTTAACCTCTTCAATCTTCTATTCCGATGTTTTTGGTTAAGTTATTTTTCTGCAATACGTTCGTTCTAGTTGTTTTTTTCCTTAATATCCTACGTATTGTATCAACAGAAACCTAATTGTTAAAACTGTATTCTATCCTCACTTGTATGTATTGTGAATTCCGAGTGAGAAACCACACAAAATACTAAATAACAAAAACAGATATGGAGATAGAAAATGTAAGCTATATTGAACAAGATGTACAAACTGAAACACGGGTTGGTCAATTCAGGAATACTATTAGTAGAAATCAATATATACAGTCTTGCAGTGAAATAGTATATCCGGGTAATGAGTCTATATTCAAACAACTCCAACTAACTCTGCACCAACTTACTGACTAACTAGGCAACTCTACAACAGTATTTAATTAGCCTTCCCACTTAAGGCAACATGTGACACAAGGTTATTATTATGTGGGTTATTCAGGCCATATAGCCCGGCCAAAAATATCTGTCTATCGTTACCCAGTCGTGATTCTACCCTTCGGCGGAGCCACAACTGGGTTAGTGCTCTCCACCCGAAGGCAGAGAGCTGACAGTGTCAGTAGTAGCAGGTTGCAATGCAGCTCTACAATTGCCGTTCTTTGTATAGACAGGATTATATGTACACATCAGGCGTGTCCATTCTTGTGTACAAAGAGGTGATTCCCAACATCCCCTCTCTAGCTTTTTTTGGGGGAGGAGTTAATATTTTTTCCTTTGTTTTTTATTATTCTCAACAGCTTCAAAAGTATTTTTTTTTTATCGCGACAACGTTTTTTGAGAGTGACAAGCTTGGCTTTTCACTCCTTCTTGTATTTGGTTGATGTGTCTCTTATGTATAGATTTTTCTCCCTGTATTTTGTATATCGAATTTTCTAGTCCATTTATAATTGTTCCAGGTTCCCAATGTGCCATGTATTTTTTAACATTCTGAAGTAAACTTGTTCATCTGGTTTGAATGCTTTTTCCCTAACTATAGTCGTTATAAATACTAGTTGCATATTCTTCTTTTGCTCGACTTTTGTTGCAAATTTGTTACTGCTTGAGAATACATCTTTTTTCAATTCCGTAGTTTCTGTCGGCACGCTTTTTATTTTTTTACAAGAGTTAACAGGTAATTCCCATATATTAGATTTCTACATCCAGTACGTTCGTACCATGTTATGTGTGTTTTTCATCACGTAGATTTTTAATTTTTTGGTTTTTCCATGAAATTTCACATTCACGATAATTTCACCTTCCAATTTAATTCTTTTTCCTGTTATCGATTTAGCAATTTTTGTGTGTGTAACATGGTCGGCCTGTTCAGCTTCCGCCATGTCTGTAAATTGATTATTGTTAAGTCTGACCCTGAATCCAATTGTAATTTGATCTTCTTATTCAATATTTCAAGCTCTACATATTTCTCCGTGTTTTCATTGTTTTCATATTCCATTCTAGTAGATCTTACCCTACTAGTTTGGTTTTTGTTTCTGCATACCGCTGCCTTGTGTCCCATCTTTCCACACGCTCGGTAAATTTTGTATTTGAAACCACAATCTTTAACCCAATGCAATCCACCACATCTAACATGCAAAAGGGGGAGGCTTGTATTTCATTTGGTTTCTGTCATTAGTTGTTTTGTATCTCTTTTCTTTGTCGTTAAAATCTTGTTTTGCTTTTGAGGAGGGTGAAAACCGTAAATTTCTTTTTACCTTACGAATATGCGCGACTCATGATTCTTCGATATCTTTACTGTCTTTCTTTATGCTGAGGCATTTTTGACAATCCTCTGACAGTTTTTGTCATGTTAAACCTAGCTCGTTTAGAATTTGGTCAGCATTCATTTTCTCATTTCGCTGTCTTTAGCAGCGACTAGTCCTTAAACAAATATGGGGCATTTAAAGTTGTCTGGAGTTAGCTCTACCAATTTAAAGTCGTCACAATGTTTGTTGACGATAGCTGCGAATGTTGAAGAGTCCTCGTTTTCGTCTTTCACGAGATTAAGGCTTTTCTACCTTTTATGGAACAACGAGATTTTTGGTCTAAATAGCTCAGTAAGACCTGTCACTGCCTCGTCGAACGTTAAATCATTCGTTTTTTTTTGGTAGAATATAATCTACAAATTTAGTGTGTTCGTCCGTACCTAATTTTCTGAGCAAAAGCCTTATTTTTTTCTTTTCCCTCCAGTGTTGGCAGTCGATATTAAAAATATCTTCACATCGCCTGTAATATTCTCCAAAATTTTTGTCTTCATCAATCGAATATTTAAAAGTTTCTATAGCGTTCCACACATCATCTTGCGAAAACGTCTCGTTTTTTCCGTGTTCCTTTCTAGTGCTGTACTTGTTAATTTTAGTAATAACTCTTGTAGTTGTCATTGCCTTTCTTCATTTTCATTTTGCATTTCCATTTGGTTTTCTTCAATTGCCTTTTGCATTTCTATTTGTCTTTCTGCATTTGCCTTTTGTATTTCCATTTGTCTTTCTTCACTTCTTTTAATGATTTCTAGTATTCCTTTCTGAAAGTCACCCATGGTTTGCTGCTTTGATTCTGTGAGGGGTTTCACTTTTTAACTATTGCTTTCTTGCAATTAATCTCGTAGAAAAATTTTGTGGAATTTTTTTCTTTAAATTCCCTTTACCTTTTTTTTCTTCTATCTCTCTGTGATAGTGTCACCAAATTGTTTGTGGTCGACTTGTGTTCAAAATCCTCGTAGCAAACTTTGTTGAGGTGGTTCGGAGTATACGTGAACATGATTTCGTTGCAAATTTGTTGTGCGACTTGTGTACGTGAGTTCGTAATCGAAATTCTCGTCGCCAATTTGGCGACTGACGAATTTTTTCTCTGCGTGAACTTGTTCGATCCTTCGTCGCCAATTTGTTTGTATACGTGAGTTTCGAGATCCTCGTCGCCAATTTGTTGTGGATTCCGAGTGAGAAACCACACAAAATAATAAATAACAAAAACAGATATGGAGATAGAAAATGTAAGTTATATTGAACAAGATATACAAACTGGAACACGGGTTGGCCAATTCAGAAATACTATTAATAGAAGTCAATATATACAGTCTTGCAGTGAAATAGTATGTCCAGGTAATGAGTCTATATCCAAACAACTCCAACTAACTCTGCACCAACTAACTGACCAACTAGGCAACTCTACAACAGTATTTACCAACCTTCCCACGCAAGGCTAGATGTGACACAAGGTCTATTTATTGTGGGTCTTCCCGGCCATATAGCCAGGCCAAAAAATGTCTGTTTATTTTTCCCCAGTCGTGACTCTACCCTTCGGCAGAACCACAACTGGGTTAGTGCTCTCTGCTCGGAAACAGAGAGCGCTCTCTACCCGAAGGCAGAGAGCTGACAGTGTCATAGTAGTAGATGCAAGTCTACAACTGCCGTTCTCTGTATAGGCAGGATTATATGTACACATCAGGCGAGTCCATTCTTGTGAATTGCCAGCCGCGAACCTCACAATCTGTATTTCATCTCTTTTGCCTAACTTTCGTGGTCTTTCGATTTTTTACCCTTAAAACATTTCCAGTTGTATCTTTTAAATACTTGAACACCTTTAGTTCAACACTTTTGCCAGCCAGGCTATTACAATTCAACTATCCAAAGTAGCAGGGAGTGTGTTAAGCATCATTTGACCTTGCTTAACCGTGTAATTAATTATACTATTTTCTTAATACAACCTCTTACCTTTATTTTGTTCTTCTTTTTCTGTTCTATTTTAACATTTATTTTCCGATACTGAACTGTCAGAGAATTCAAATAATCATTTTTTACTTGCTAAATCGATATTTCTTGTGTCAGTTTTCAAAAATCGATTTTTTTCTCTTCATTATTAAACACGGCAAATAAAAACAAGATTTTATATGATTAATTATTTTAATATGAAATAAGTTGAACAAAAAAAAAATGCCATCAATAGTTCTGCCTTTTTTTCTATTGACATTAAAATTTGTAATTTACACGGACGTGTTCTTATTAAAAACATTTTTTGCCAGTATTGACAAAAGGTTTCACAGCTATTTGCTAATTCTCGTACTTAGATATGAGATCGTGATTAGCCCAAGTCTATTAGCAATGAACCCATTTTCCTTCTGCCAGAATATTTCTTAAGCTTTGTTATATAGTTGACTGAATGCATACGTAATAAAGAGTCGAGTAAACAAAATTTTCGTTAACATCATTTAACGTCATATTTCGTTTCACTGCTTTTTTTATTGAAACATCATGACACAGCTCTAATAGACTAATTTGAACAGGTCATAAAAATTTATTTAGCACAGAAAAAGCCAAAAATTGCATCATCATGACCCTGATCATCAACATCGCAACGTGTTTCAATGAATTGATCGGTCCCCTCAGTAAACAACAATAGCTGTTATTTACCCAGGTAAGAGTAAACACCCTTAGTGATGAAATTCCATTTATGTCGTAATCTTAAAAAAATCTTACCTGTTTCGTGTATTAGGCAGTTGTAGATTTTATACACTAATAAGGTAAAGGCAAATGTTTCGAATGCAGATTTTCATAGCTGGTAGACTTCCCTAATTTAGAAGACTGGTGGCACACACTCTTCTTATCCTCTCTTCTTATTTGTCTTTGTGTTTAACACTATATACAAGTTTACTTGAATTAATATTTAGAAAAACATTCCTCTTTCGACTTACGTGTTCAAAGGTGAACTTCGTATAATACTGATGGTCACACAAATTTTCTTGGGAGCGAGGTGAAAAGTTTAGATCATAAAATTACTTTTTGACAAATCAAGAATTGTTGTATACAGTAGTTTAAGTTATTAATATTTAAGAGGCTTGGCTTAGCATGGTCAACAGTAATTTTATCCGAGTATAGCAAATGTAGGGCATTGTATGTGAATTGAACACACTTCTGTAGCAAAGCTTGTTAACAATAGCACTAAGATGAGATTGTATCATATAAATAAGTTGTAAATTTAATATATTCAACTAAATAAATATGGCTTCACAGATAGATACCGAATATATTATTTTAATAAAAACGGGTGGGAGGTGATAAATTTCTTAAAGTTATTATAAGTATTTTATCCCTTAGAAACAACAATTCAGAGATCTAATTGAAAATAAAGATGGCGGCCATGATAGCCTTTAAATTAGATTTACCTCGCCTAGCTTAGACTGAGTTTTAGATTTTTTCTACATATCTAACCTCAGTTTTCTTTCCTACTAAAATCATAAATTAATGACATGAATTTGAAAAGAAAAACTTCATAATTGTAAACATTTTGTTTGTACTTCTGAGACGATGCATTGTAATTATTTACATTGTTTGGACTGTTGTTCTGACCTGTATTCACATATTCACGACATTTCGGTCGTTGTACGCTGTTATATCTTCAGGTGATTGGGATTTCAATCCGAAACTTTTATTTCGATTACTGAAGTATATTGTTCTCGTTCCATGAGTCATGTCACTTCCGGATACCTTTAACTGAAATCTCTAACTTTTTGTTCACGAATACTGTAGTAGAGTATTGAACTCACAACTCTTTGAGTCAAGTCACTGGACTTAACCAACACTTTTATCCATTTGGCTATGCGTCCTATGAATATCCTGTGCGACTTTATACAATACTATTTATAATATGAGAATGATCTTGTGGGTGCGTAAAGACAGAAGTAAACTAATTCCTTTGTCTTTGATTTTGTCAGAGAGAGAGAATATACGTATAAAGATTTGTGACTAAGAATGTACATGTAAGTTGTCGTCTCAGATAACTGAAAAAGGCAAGAAGTGAGGTCTTATAATTTAACAAACGTAAAACGAAGCAACATTTATTGCTAGATGGAATAAACTACCGAAAATAATCAAGAACATGAGAGAAAAAAAAATGAAAGAGTGAATAACTTTAATGAACGAGATCAGAATTTGAATTAATCAGTTTGAGAAGTTTGCTGTCCGTTGTTTGTATTTGTAGGTACTTGTTCGCTAACCTGATTTTGTGCAGTTGTGGAGAATGCGTTTTGCCTCGAGGTCGGTCATTGATAAAAATGACCAAACCAACCTCTTTACACTATTTATTTATTTTGCCCAATGGGAAAACTTTTTGCATGATTAATGCTAACCACTAGTCTGGGTGTCCTTTTAGGCCAGACTTATTCAATACTTCTAGAATTTGTTTCTAGTAGACGACATCAAAGCCGTTATGATCAAATAAGGTTCTAAGTTGTCTTTTTGTCAGCGTCTTTATTTCGCGCTACATCGTAATTATGCGATGTAATCCAACGTTAGAGTCAAAATAATTGACAAGGAATAAAGAACATTCGATAATTTTCCTTGATTTCCGCGAAATGCCATTAATGTTCAGTAGTCAGTGTGTTCAGGTAATGCGTTGACCTCATCTGAATGTAACATTTTTAATATATTTTTGGAGAGGTTAAAAGGGAATTATCAGGCCACACCAGTAGTATAAAATTACAAACAAAATCATGTATATGATACAACGAAATAAGTAGAGAGAAAAACGATAAAGTTCTTTAGTATGCATTTCAGAGAAATGATTGTATATTTTAAATAACATATGAATGCAAAAATAAAAAAGTTTTGCTTATCTGTTGGCGGCAATATGATTTATCAAATAACTGTCTAGGACATCTACCTCTTTTGGTGAAAACGAAGAGAAAGTTGTTATTTTTGTTTCATTTGGGGGCAAACACTTTTTCTGCTGCACCATGGGAGTATTCTATATTTAACTATTTTTTAAAATCTAACGTTTTCTTTCCTTATTGTTAATTACCATTCTTATCTTCAGAAATTTCTTTGACCGGACTTTAACTAAGTTAAAACTTAGTTAACCCACCACCGTTACCCGTTTTTTTTCTTTCTTCTTCTTCAATTGGAGTAGATAGTCTAAACTATCACCCGGTTCACACTCCAATTGAACAGGTGTAGAGGCTCATCCCTTGTTCCCTGTTTAGGATGTGGTTTCCCTTTTTCTCTTCCAATCTTTTCACTTTTTTTTTCCCAATTGGAGTAGATAGACTAAACTATCGCCCGGTTCACATTCCATCCACGTCTATTGAACAGGTGTAGAGGCTCATCCCTTGTTCCCTGTTTAGGATGTGGTTTCCGGCTTTCTCTCTTCCAATCTTTTCACTTTTCTTTCTTTTTTTTTTTTCAATTGGAGTAGATAGACTAAACTATCACCCGGTTCACATTCCACCCACGTCTATTGAACAGGTGTAGAGGCTCATCCCTTGTTCCCTGTTTAGGATGTGGTTTCCGGCTTTCTCTCTTCTAATCTTTTCACTCTTACGTAGCCCCCGACACATCAGTGGCGTTACCGCCTTGCTCGGTGTGATATGATTAAAAAAAAAAATTTCAAAGTATTTTTATTGCTTAACTGTTAACTTTTCTCTTATTAATATTTATTTTGGTTCCAGAAAACTAGTAATAAGGGTCGGGGATTGTTTTTTATATTTTTATCACTTTTTATATATTTTATCACGTTTTTTATATTTTATATTTCTATCACTTCAAGTGTTTCAAATAATTTTTCTAGCTAATTCATGCTCCATACTGAAGTAAAGAGAAAATATAAGAAGGAATATGTAATGATCAAATTGAAGTCAGGACTATAGCGGTATGGTCGTGAGGTACAGAAGATGTTCTTTGACATCTGGAAAATTAGGTTCTATTTCTGCAAACCGTAGCTGCAATATAACAAGCATCAATACTTACTAAAAACTATGTACTTATATCAGAATTCTGTTCAGTCAATACCAAACGAGCCACCGCTTTGAGAATTGCAGATGTTATAATAAGGAAGAATTACAGGTGAAGTAGAAGCGTTCTTTTCCTGATGAGGTCACTAGTTTTATGCATGTAAAATATTATTTGAAATAACTCAACATTGTGCGTAAAATACCTAAAGTTGAGGTAAAAAAAAAAAAAATTGATGACCGTGCAATTTGCACTGTTTTCATAACACAGCTTCAAAGTATCTTCTATCAGTAGCAATCGGTAATTTCTGTAAGTCAAATGTATTTAGTTTCATCTGCCTGGGCGTTGACAACACATTGGATGGTTGACAGTTACTCTGACCTGTCAAACAAGAAAAAATATTAAAATATATTGCTGTAGTTCTGTTGACTAACAACACTGATTCCACACCTTCTATGCAAACTTAAACACGGATAAAATTTTTCAACACTACACCGAAAATATGCGAGAAAAGCAATCGTTAAACAAAGTCGCATTGTATGTCATAACAAATCTATACGTTCAACGGGTCATAATGATAAAATTGAAATGTGTGAAACCATTTTTTAAACGAGTCGCCTTCCGTAATATATAATAGCCAAAGTGACACGATAATAGGTTATTTAATTAAATTTTGGTTGAACCAAACGAACTGTAATATCTGAACATTGTGTCGAGTGCTATTATGAGAATCCGTTAAAATTACCTATGGTTCGCTAGATAATTTATTTACTTACTCCCCACGAGAGTTGGCTTGACACAATGTAAAGATTTACGTGCAGACCCGCATGTGTACATGCAGGTGGTAACAGAAATTGTTTATGTCTCTCCGCACTTCTAATCTTTAAACACTCAAACATTGACTCTGACCATCCCTCTTTAAGCGGAATGGGTAGGGTAGGGCTCTCCTACAGTACCTAAAATATGACTAATTATCGCCTCGGTTTCCATAAACAGGCTGTGAGATTTTGTTCGTGAAATAACATAAGAAGAATGAACACTTTTAAATATTTTAACTTCTTGGAATCATTTTAATGTAAAAGTATTAGAATGTAGTTGTTGGGTTCTACTAGTTTTTAGTTGCTATCTGTGTGTCGGGAGTTCAGACATTTAACAACAACACAACAAAAACATATTTTCTAAATGAAACATAAGAAAGCTTATTTTCCGAATGAAAAGTAGAAGCAGAACCTCATTTGAAATAACATTTATGTGTTTATATATTCTTTTCAGAAAAATGTAGTCGTAATAAAATGATCAAATGATCCCTTGCAGGAACGTTTGTTTTATAAAGTAATTAAGTGTTCTGGTGTAAAATGTGTAAACAAACTTCCGTTATGACAATCAACCTAATGTGTTTACGATTTCCTAGACAAAAGCTTAGTAGGCGGTTGCTGGTTAACTCCTTTTATTGTGTACGTGAACAAAGCCTTAGTTGGCGACTGCTAGCTGCTTTTCTTCAATTGTGTGTGTGTGTGTGTGTGTGTGTGTGTGTGTGTGTGTGTGTGTGTGTGTTTCTAAGTGCATGTATGTGTTCACATGTGGAGAACTGGCCTCCAAAATTTTTGCGAGCCTCAAGAAGTATGCTTCTATTTTTATATCCGTAAAAGGGTTCAAAATCTACTTTTACACATAGGTATGAACCTTTTTGAATACAAGGTTTTCATTAGTTAGAAAATAATTTCACACTAGCTCGCGAAATCTTTTTCTAGAATTGCTGGGAGTGGTAAAAGGAGTTATTATTGTTATTTTTTAAACTGTCCAAAAATGATTGGTGGTAAGTCTACAACTACGTCCGCAAATATTTTGGCGGTATTCGCCCTTGTAATGAACTCACTACAATCGTCTACGAAACCAATTTACTGACCACTGTTCTATAACGAGACATAAAATTTACTATTGACTGAAAATAAAACTGCAACACCGGATATGCTTCAGTTTCTTGAAAATTGAATGGACTAATAATAAAGGTGGGTTATAGTAAATGATCACATATAAAGATCAATACATGCATAAATACGAAAATAAGTGGTGTATTAACATAACTACGACCCCATTTTAATATACTGTATACTTCTTGGTCGTTAAACCAGGTCTTCACTATCGCATGCATACGAACATATAGATGACAAACACCGTCTACAATATATGCCATGTTTCTGGAGGTTTACGGGCATATCACATTAACAGACCAGTTCCCGTATGATTGCCGAGGTTAAACAACGTCGAACATGGTCATTACCTAGATGATCGGCCGCGTGGAATACTAGGTACTGTAAGCTAGGATGTAGTGTAATGGATAATAGTTTGGAATTTTTAATCGGAAAGCCGAGTTTCAATTCCAGTTGGGTTTGATATATTCACTTACGCACAAATACCATTTTAAAAGGCATGAATCCACCTCTTCACCAGCTTTGGCTTAATTAGTAAGTTTTGTATAACTAAATCATTATTACCCCCCCCACCCCATTCCACAAAATCTTACAACCTAAAATATATACTCTGGTTTTAAAATAACCAGAAAAAAGGGTTATAATCCTTAGATCAATCAAACTATATCTCTTGCACCTGTTGATTAATTTTGATTAATTATCGCCTCGGTTTCCATAAAGAGGAAGTGAATCGATTTGGTTCGTCAGGTAACCTAAAAAAATAGCAGTTTCAAATATTTCTATTTTTCGGATTCATTTTAATTTAAAAGTATTAGAATGTACTTTTTATGGTCTACCCCAAAACTTTAATAATCCGTAAATCAATCAATCTTTATCTCTGGTACTTGTTTACAGAATACAGCAGCAAATGGCATCTCTTGACTACTTGAAAAAGTTAAGTGTCATCCCATTATGCTTAATACTTGATCTCTAATCGCTGACACGGATGTAAAATAACAGATGTCTGAGGAGGCAGGGCCATATTTACTAAACGCAGTTTGGCAGAAGGCCATAATAATAGAACACTCAGTGAGAATCGAATTCACTTCACTGGTAAATTCATCGGCAAGAAGTGGTGGCAGGTGTCGGACACACACATATCGACGTGACTTTGCGAGTTCGAAATATGAAAAAATGTTAGTTATCGAAGGACATAGATCATCAAGGAAATTTTAATTTTTATGCTCCGATGCTCCCCCCCCCCTCTCTCTCTCTCTCTCTCTCTCTCTCTCTCTCTCTCTCTCTCACTCTCTCTCTTCGGCTAATAAGCAAGGCGATCACTCGCAATATATTTGAAAGTTGATGAATTGAAAATGGGATATATATTTAATCAGATCGTTCTAGAAGCCGTTACTGAATTACAAACTCCCGATTAAAGAAAAAATCTGAAGGGCACACTCATGCGATTCGTAAAGGAATTCTTAGAATTCGTCTCTCGAGAATTCTTGTTGACTGACTGTAGAAAAAATCCTTATGAAGATCAACTAAGAGCCATTTCATTTAGCTCAATTCTCATTGGCTAAGAGCGAGAGCTCAGTACACCTGATATGAATTCCTTTCTCAATATCTTTGAATCTTTCGTAAAAGTTTTTTTTCATATCTTAAACAAACTTTCTTCGTTTGTCGGTCGCAGAATCATTTTGGACAAAAACAAAGAAATATTTGAATAACAAAGGTTCAACTTAAGATTAAATTAATAGAAAAAATATAACTACCGTCTAATTGAGATTTATCACATTTTGTAGATTGATTTGTTTTCTACAGCTATTTTAAGCCAGAAAATATTTTTAGATTGTAAGATTTTTTTTAGATAACACAGATTTAGTGATAGAAATCTTACTAATTAACCAATAGACGTGGAAAGAAGAGGCACATTCATACGTTTCCCAAGGTGACTTGCGCGTAAATGAATATTACAAACTCGGATATTTTATTAACAGCTCTGAAGTATTAACGATAACACCAACCGCACATCCAACCTTGTAGCACCTGCTATTCTCAAGTAGTTACCCATCTAGGTACTAACCTGGTTCGACGTTGCTTCTCTTCTGTGATCATACTGGAACTGGTATTTCAACGTAATATGACCGTAAATAGGATATTGAAGATTTTGTCTAGCCTTTATGAGCATACAGAACCAGATTCTCCATTTTTTACTCAAATAAATTTTTTTCCTTTTCACAGTTTAATAGAAAATAGAAAATTACCTCAATTTTTAAGATATAATAAACTTTTTGCAGAGAGTGAAATTTGACACATATTCCGAAAATCAAGTTTTCACACAGCAGAGAAAATTTAATTTTTTTCTGTTCAAGTTCTTGTGTTGTATATTTGTTGGGTCGGTGTGGAATAATGCTAAAATCATTCATGATTTCTAGTGAAAATGACAGGATTTTGCCGAATTGTTATATAATATTTTGGTCGGTATGTAATTTTGCCAAGAAGTGTATTTTGCACTGGGCGACGCAAGGAGATGTCACTGATTACGAAGCACAGATGTCGGGTTGGATTTTGTTTTGACTAACAAGGGTAAAAAAGACTCAGGGATTGAAGTGGGACAGAGATCACCGGAAGCTCCAGGTGTCAGTGAGGTAACTATTTAGGTGACATCAGCTGTCACAAAGTTAAGAATTGAGTAAGCAGTTGCAGATAGCAGTCGGGTTGAGAACAGGTAAAAAAGGGGGCAGGTAAGGCCGGTCGGGCAGCCAGTGACCGCTGACTAGTATGTGTATGTGATCCGACCAGACCAACCCACTCCACGCCAAGTCACCGAAGAAGAACGAATATAATTGTATATTTTATATATACGTATTGATGTCTGTCGTTGTACACTGTGGCTAAGTTAGATTAAAATGAACTAATAATAATAAAAATAATAGAAGAAAAAAGTGTAACATCAAAAATTAAAGAAAAAATCAGTGTCATTTATATTCATGGATGAAGACGAAATATCCCTTTAGAAAGATGAAAGAGATCCCAACGAAATATGATAACATTGCAATGTAAACAAATATTCTTTATTTGCCAGCAGCTTTGTTTCCTACAGTATCACGGTAACATGGCGTTATAAAGGTACCTCCACTCATTTTCGATAACTAACTTTTAAATTGAAGTCTTAAAAATAAAACAATTTTCTTGAAATTTTTATTTTAGTTTCAATTGAAAGCTAAATTATTAAATTAGTAAATTTAATAATTTTTCAGTAAGTAAAATACTCTGGTGTATTTCAAAGAGAAATTATATCGATTGGAATATAAATTTTTCAATTTATTTTTTATCTTTCAATTTTTCGGCCGTTTTTAAGCGATCGACACATTTGTAAACAAAAGTTAAATCTCAATTTTAAAAATCTTGCAAAAATAATATATATCTGTGACATTATTTTTGGAAAATAGCAAATTTAATGTTAAATTAATTTGATTTACACAAATATTACTTATTTATAGCATGAAATTTAGAATAAAACTATTTCTTAATCAGAGAGTTGATCTTTTTGACCTGTCCGCCATATATCAAATGTGTTGGCAAGTTGTCAGATTAGAGATAAGATAAGTGTATGGCGATCACAAGTAACACAATTGCCCAAATTTTTCTGGTGAGGGAAGAAACCCTGAAACACATGACTTTTTAATGTGCACATAAAAATTACCATACAAAAAGAAACATACATCAAATACACACACACACACACACACACACACACACACACACACACACACACACACACACACACAAGAAAATTATTTTAAAAAATACGATGATTAGATGATTTGTATTAAACTTTTCAATTTTCGATTAGTAAATTAAATATAGTCTTCACTTTATAACCTACCAGCCTACAAATCTCGAAATAATTTATAAATATTTTTAAAACTTAATTAATTATTATAATTATAAAATAAGGATGAAAACAATTCTTTTAAAATTTCATTATTAATTAAAAAAATATCTGACATTTATATTATTTATTAAAGAAATTAAAAGCTTATCTAATTAAATAATGTCATTGTTTTATTCGCATTGTTTATTTTACTATTCTGAGCAGATTTTCGGTAAAGGGGGCTAAATGGTTTTAAAAAACAATACATAATTTACATTCCCCAATGCGTTTGACTAATAAATTCAATTTTTGCAAAAAAAATTTAATTTCTTAAAATTTCATGAATTTACGTGCAGTGGGGGTAATAGATGTAAAAATATTTTTACCAATTTTTTTACCAATATTTTTAAAAATAATAATTTCAAAAATAATTTCATTCATTTGTGAATAAGTTCTGGAAGTTTCATCAAAATACAACAATTATTTGATTTTTGCAAGAATTTCCAAATTAATATATTTGTCACCGGAAAAATAGTTAGTTTTCCATTGTAAAATCTTGTAACGATTTGGCTCCCCGCTAACGAAAACAAAAACAATATTTTTACCAAAATTTCGAACGTGTTAGAAAGGATTAAAATATTTTAAAAAATAAAAAATACTTTGATCTTTCCTCTTAATAATAACATAAACATTTTGTTGGAAAAATTTCGTTTTAAGTTTGGGACATTTTTTTTATACTATGCTCTTTTTTTTCAACGATTTAGTGGAGGGATATAGCCATGGCTATTACTGCTGGCTTGGTTCTTTCACGTAAACATTCAAGACTTGTTGACTAGCTTTCGTCGCTGAAATAAATAGGCAAAGAGAAAAGGAAAGATACAGAGTCACTAGAGGGACAGTTTAGACACTGATTTTTTTTTTTTTTATTCCAACGACCTCTTGTTGGGGAAATTCTTTCCCGAACAGTCGGCACGTCTTTACCAGTCAAAGTCCAACAGAAAAAGAGATAGAGTTTATTTTTGGCGCCAGGAAGCCTCTCTTTTTGCACATGCGTAAATTGTCTTTTCTGTCAGAGGACTCCTGGGATATTTTCATGTTTATTTTATTCTGTAGTTTTATTTTATTTTGTATTTTTATTTTATTTCGTAATTTTTATTTTATTTCGTTTTTTTTGTTCAATGCCTACAGGTACCTATAAATTTTCATGAATCACTAAGGCATCGGGTTTTCGCACAAAAAATTTAAGGAATGATGATCTCTTCTCTTAGAGAAGAAGTTAATAAATCTAAAAATGCAATTTTTATTATATGATATCACCTTTTAAGTGACCTAAAGAATGGCTGCAGCCACATAAAACAATTTGTCAGTAGAATCGGGCGATTCAAAAACTCTCCGTTGTAAACGGCTTTAACACAGCAGTAACAATTGCGCATCAGATGACCGAAGGATTTGGCATGTTATGCTCATAGATGGATGTGCGTTGTGATGTTAGAATGTGTATTGTAGTGTAAAGGCTATCGGCACGAAATGAGAAATTGGAGAGCCGAGTTCTAGTCGAATTAGTTTCATTAACCTATGCACAAATACCCTTGGGTTAAGGTATTAACCCATCTCTTTTCCCTCCAGCTATGGGTTGAATAGTAGGACAGATTGGCTGGTAACCAGTCAACCGCAGAAAAATCTTCTGTCTTGTCAGTCATGACTCTAAAGAGGTATGATCGCCCATGCGTGTATCACGTGTGGCAATTAACTGACTGATGCACATAGATGTACAGAACTAATTAAAGTTGTGGCCTGCACAAACCTTATTAATATTTCGTATCAACATTAAGTCAATAATGTTTATTTAATTTACATGTCTACTGTTTCCTTCTGCATTTTTCAATACTACTTAATAAAATAATTCTACGGTGTAGTCCAAGGTATGTTATTTTAATATAGATTACATTTTCCGCGTGTAAATTAGTATTTTACTTTAATGCTACTTTTTCCAAAAGAATATTTTCTAATGGTAATTAATAAATTCACTCTTTTACGTTCATTACTTCGTTACATGACTCATTATCAGAAAAGGATAATTGAGCATAGTTGTTTGCACCCAAGGAAGTGACATGTAAAAATATTAAAATAAGTTAAAAGTATTAATTACGACAAAAAATTTTGTGCGATTTGATATGTTAATGTTTCAGTTCGACAAAAACGTCATCATATTGCAAAAGTTGTAAATAGCGGTCCAGATATTTACTAAAATTAGCATAATGCGGGACAAAACTAAAACTGGGGGTCGGAAGATAATCTTTCAAATAGAAAGCGTCTGCTTTGAAAATCTGCATTCGTATGTAAGATATGCGGATGACACGGTGCTGATAGCCGACACGAAAAGAAAAATGAAGGACCTCCGACAGAAGGTAGTAAAAGAAAGCGAGAAGAAAAGACTGATCATAAATTCAAGAAAACTGAATGTAAGCTATCCCTAAAAAGAACTTAAACGCCTACTACAGGTCAAAGAAACTAAAACAAATCAATTAAAGAAATTTAAATACCTGAGAAGCATTCTGACAGTGGTTGGAAAGTGCGACGCTGATATCTGAAGACGCATTGGCATGGCTAAGAACGCATTTCGAAAGCTAACAAGAGTACTAAGAGACAGGAAAATCTCATTGGAAACAGTGCTGGATTGCTAACTGATATATGTCCTTCTGTATAGAAGTGAATGCTGGACGATCTCATCAAGGATGAAGGAGCTAATAGAAGCAGCAGAAATGTAGTTTTACAGAAGGATGCTGAGGATATAATGGACTGAGCACGTGAACAACAATGAGGTGTTGGAGAGGATGCAAACCAGAAGAAAACTCATACTTTACATCAGAAAGAGACAAATGAAGTTCGTGGGATACGTAATGAGGAAGGAGGGCTTGTAGAATTTAATACTCACAGGGCGGATAAAAGGAAAGCGAGACAGAAAAAGCAGCGCGAGACATACTTGATAGGTCTGAGCAAATGGGTGGCAGAGCGGGTTCGGGAGAAATAGCAAGAGAAAATTATTGAGAGCGATAAGAGACAGAGCGAAGTCCTGAAGGGACACGGCATATGAAGAAGTAGAACTATCAGGGAAGCAAGCAAATGAAAGGGAGTTTCAGAAATAGGAAGGGTGAGAAAAGAAACTCTTAGAGTAGAAGAGGTGGTTTAACTATTTCGACGGTACCTATATATTTTCGTGAATCACTGGGACCTTGATGCCTTTTTAGTCAGTCAGTTGAGTGTCATACGTGATACACGCTTTGGGCGATCATGTCTCGAAAGAGACATGACTGACTGGATAGAAGATTATCCCGCAGTAGGTTGCCATTGCTTTCTGCGGTAGACTGGTTGTCAGCCAAGGCTATATAGCCCAATCTGTTTTATTATTTAACCCATAACTGGAGGGAAGAGACGGATTAATACCTTTCTCAAGGGTATTTGTGCGTAAGTGAATACAAGGAATTCAATTGGAATTCGCCATTCTAGTAGCACGCTTAAATTCATGTGGTCGGTGTACCAGGGGAAAAGCTTATCAGTGCAGTTGCTATGAAAATATTTGTAGAAAATACAGGGGAAAGGCATGTCGCATCAGTGAGAAAGTGACTGAAGTTGAGATGCCAAGTCAGGATCGATTATATTGCAGATCCTTCTTTGGATTTTTTCGAGGTGTGAAAGATTGTGTTGTACTAATATTGCTGGTTTGCAATCAAGGTATAAATTTTACCTGAGATCGAATACTGATCTACGGTGTTAGTTATATAATAGGATTTAATTCGTAACCTTTTAACACTGAAAAACAAAACTTGAATGTTATCAATTATCAATCGACAATTTTTTATGAATTTTAAATCACCATAAATGGGGGCATTTACTCTTAACAGACCCATGAAATAAAGCAGTAAAATGACTGTCTAAATTTTGTATTATATAGAATATTGACATCATGATAATTTATTAGGTCTGCTTCGGAGGGCTTCGCTGTAAAGCAGCGGTTAGCAATCTGGTCTGCCTGAGTCGGGCGATCATAGCTCTTCACAGATTCCAGTTCTTTATTATCTGTGAATTGCCATGACTTTTCGTGATAGTGGAGTGATTTCCTGTTGCCTTCTCCATAGTTTGGCACTCAAAGTTGTCTTTCTTCAAAAGTGGATGACATTCAAGGATAGAGAGCCCATTTTATTCCGGTATTTATTACTTAAAAGCTTTTTCCAAAGATATTTGTGTAAAAGTTAACGCAGTAGACTAACGTGGAATTTGTACTCGCCCTGCCAAAGCTATAGAATATAGTTCACCATGTTATTTTACCTATAGCTATGAGAAGGAGAGATGTGTTCTTAACTTTCCCGAATGTATTTCTGCGAGGTGAACCCAACAGCCTCGGCCGGAATTTGAATTTATTTTCTGTACTGATAACTTGTACCCACTTCGTACTCGCGCTGCTTTTAAAATCATGGACTCGACATTTTTTCTTTTCCACAAATCCAACAACACAAGTCTATCGCTACTTCGCTTCCATGCTAAATGTTCAGCTGAACTTCATTCTTTAAAATGAATATGGCTCAGGGTCATTTACTCTTGGTATAAGCTCAGTACGAAAACAAAGACCAAATGAAGAGCGTGTAGAGACTGTGAGATTCGGCCTGCTTGGTTATTCAGTATTGACGATTCTTATTTTGTCTACCTAGAGATATTAGTACAGATAAAATGTAAGCAATTATCTTATCATGTGACAGGCCTTACATTTATTTGTTAAAACTATCGTGCTCTACCCTTATACTTACGTGATATCTCCCTTCAGAATATGAAGAAATCATAATTTTCTACAGCTCCCTTTTTTATCTATAAACTGTGTATTGTTATGACTTTTCTTGGAAAAGGTAGAGGAATGGTTCCCACGTATTCTTCCTTTCTATGCATAGTCATATCTGACTAATGGGTTATCAAAATTGAATAACTGTCGCTAGTATCTTTTTATCTATAGATTTAATTCATTCTAATCATATTGTTTGTGTAGCCAAAGCTAATGGTGCCGGAAATCCAGTGAGGACCGAAATCACTAAACTCGCCAGTGGTTTACTAGACTAACTTGTTAACTATTTCACTATGTCTCTGTTCCATTTTACTCTCGCATTTTGTTCGTATCTATCATATGTTCGTATCTATCGTATGTTCACTATCTACCTATATGATGCAACTGGATTCCTTCCTATCACTCGTAGTCTCTAGGCACCTCGACGTGGTGTAATGGTTAGCAAGCTTGTCTCTCTAGAGTCATGACAATAGAATAGTGAGTTGGATACTCACTCGGTGCCCCATACGTTGTGCTATATCTAAGGTGCGTTTAGACTATTATCTATCTATCTATCTATCTATCTATCTAGATAGATAGATAGATAGGCAAAACAGTCAAGTGAAAAGAAATGAGTAATGTAAAGAAACACAGTGAAATGATATCTCAGTCTTGTTATTTTCACTTGCAAAAACAATCGTTAATCCGTTGTTAGCAACACCGTTTTTGCTTGTTTTTGACCTTACGTGCACATCTATCATTTTACCCTCTCTTGGACCAAATCTGATCTGAGGACGCACCCTAGGAATTTGGTCAGATTCTTAGATTCTATGTGTTGACAGATTTTCTTCGTCAAGCTTGGGCAACAGTGAACAAACATACATAGGATTTAACAAGTGACGGCATATATTTCTCAAGACATAAACATACTTTAAATCAGTGAGCAAGAATTATGACCCGGCAAATCACAACAACGTATCATCTTTCCATATTATTCATTTTCTCAAGTTACTGGTTGAGGAGTTATTAAAAAATAACTTTATGTAAAGAAATCAAACCGTATCCACCTCTCGAAAGTTAAAGCCTAAATTGATAACATATGCAGCCCGGTTATTTTTAAACTAAAGTTTATTATCGATAGCGGACTAATTTTAAAATGTTTCTAATGAATAACCCGTGTGATATTAAGAGTAACTAGAAAATTTATCTAAAACTGTTGTCAGAACAAAGAAATATTCATTTGTTATGATTTTAGAAGGGGTTCATGTTCATAATATTGATACAGTGTAAAATTGATCCCTAACTTTGACAGAATTATTAGAAATTAGCTGTTTACAAATGTCATGTGTGAAACTGTTTTAACTATATGGTATCTGCATATCAATTGGAGTAGATAGACTAAACTATCGCCCGGTTCACACACCACCCACATCTATTGAACAGGTGTAGAGGTTCATCCCTTGTTCCCTGTTTAGGATGTGGTTTCCGGCTTTCTCTTTTCCAATATTTTTACTCTTTTCTTTCTTTTTTTCTTTTTTCCATTTGGAGTAGATAGACTAAACTATCGCCCGGTTCACACTCCACACACGTCTATTGAATGGGTGAAGAGGCTCATCCCTTGTTCCCTGTTTAGGATGTGGTTTCCGGTTTTCTCTTTTCCAATCTTTTCACTCTTACATAGCCCCCTGCGCTTCAGTGGCGTTACTGCCTTGCTTGGGGTGATATGATTAAAAAAACAAAATGTAGAATAGAGCATAGTTAATCTCTTGACGCTAAGGGTCAACCATTTAGAATCTAGTGTTCAGGATGTACCCATGTTGGAGTATGGTCTAAAAAGTTGGAGTTACTTGAAACAGCTGACTTTATCATTACATTTGGAATACAGGTAAAATAAAGTTTGCTTGATTCCATGAAATTAGAATAGAGTGTCTTGTTTGGAAAATTCTGTAGTGCTAGGACTAAAGAACGGAGCGCTCATCAGAATATTTGCCATGGGAATAGCGATTCGAGTAACGATAGGCTTGCAACGTTGCATCCATGGGAAGGAGACTGCAGATTAGAGAATAAATCTTCCCCAACAAGTCTACATAAACGATTTTAAGCTCTATAAAGGTGGTACATAACGATTAAGCAGGTTTAGCCCAGATATTTTAAAATCATTTCCGCCCAAGCAAGGTGATAAAGCCACTAAGACGCAATGAATTATTAGGAATGGAAGAGAATGAGAAGACGTACGGAAGAAGAAGAGATAATAAAAGAACTGGTTTCAGGGAAACAGATGATGGCGATTGACGTTGCATTTAAATTTTTGAAGATTCTATGTGGCAGGGAAGTAAGAAACCAATAAAATAAATTATTAGAATAGAACTTTGGTTACATTTCCTTATTTCAACAGTAAAATAACGAGACCTCGTTGCCAATCTGGTAGTTAAATCTTCACTGTCGAGGTACCAATGAGGATAGCTCATTAAAACAAATGCTATGAAAATATTTATAGAAACGACAGAGGAAAGCCACATCATGGTGGGAAAGTAACTGAAGTCGAGATGCCAGGTCAGAATCAATAACATTACAGATTCTTTTTTTGGATTTTGTCCAGAATCTCGAGATATTTAGTCAGAGCACCAGAGCAGTTTTTTTTTTTTTTTAATCATCTCACCCCAAGCAAGGCATTCCACTGCCACTATTGCGCATGGGGCTACATAGGGGAAGGTAAAGAGAAGGAGTGGTTAGACATAGGGAATGTCAGGAGGAAGGTGACAGATGAGTAAGGATACCGAGGATGAGGGTTGGGCAGATGGGAAGAGTGCTTGATAGAATGGGAGCAGGTTAGTGTGTTAGGAGGTGTCTATGGACCTTACATTTAAACTCCTGGAGATTGTAGCCGTCGGGGAAGCAATCGTTTGGAAGAGAATTCCACAGTCGGGAAGTGCGAGGAAAGAAACTGTTGGAGTAGAAGTTACGGCTGCATTTTATCGGTTTCACTGTAAAAGGGTGGGATCTAGTTGCTAATCTAGTATCTCGTTCAAATACGTATTTAGGGGGCACTAGTGATCTAAGTTCATCAGAGCAGAAGCCGTGAAAGTATTTATAGAAGAGACACAGGGAAGCCACGTCGCGCCGGTGGGAGAGAGACTGCAGGCGGTCTGCCAAGTCAGTATCTATCACATTACAGACCCTCCTCTGAACCTTATCGAGAAGCCCGAGGAGAACAGCAGGGGCACCCGACCAGATATGGCAGCAGTATTCAATGCACGGGCGGATGGTAGATTTATAAATGTGCAGGATAGATTCAGACGGAAAAAACTTCCGGGCCCTACACAGAGAACCGACTTTCATAGCAGCGGATTTAGCAATGGATTCGATATAGTCATTCCATTTGAGGTCCGCTGAAAGTGTGAGACCAAGGAGGCGCAGTGTTTTACTCTCTGGGAGGCAAGCCTGGTCCATGCTAATGGGAGGTAGGTGAGATTGTCGATGATGGTTAATTGAGAGTAGCTTCGTTTTAGAAGCATTAAAATTTACTAACCATTTCTTACCCCAGTCCAATATGGATTGGAGGTCTTTTTCGATCTCGGCTGCGAGGTTAACTTTGACGCCTACACCAGATTTTTGTAGGAGGCGAGAATAAACTGTGGTGTCATCGGCGTACAAACCTATTTGGGCTCTTATGGAATCAGGGAGATCATTAATGTATATATAACAGAAACATTCAATGCACGGACGAATGGTAGATTTATAAATATGCAAGATGAATTCTGACGAGAAAAAGTATATGCTGCAATAGAGTGTACTAATTTTCCTAGCAGCAGACCAAGAAATTGATTCAATGTATTCATGTCAATGGAAAACGTGAAACTAAGAAGACGCAATTAGTTACTCTGTCGAAGGTTAGCATTAGGCATACTGAGGAGAGGCAAAAACAGTTATCCATGATTAAATGATAGCAGTTTTGTTTTGGAGGCGTTCAAATTTACAAGTCATTCCTCGCCCCAGTTAACCACTTATTAGATTTCATTTTCGAGAGTAGCTGTCAGTTTTACTTTGTCGGTCATATTGGACTTACTATGACGACAGGAGTAAATAGTTGTGCCGTCAATAGAAATACCTAGTTGAAAAATTATTAAATCGGAAATAGTCATTGATGAAGATAAGAAACAACTTAGAACCCTGGGGAAACCCCCACATGAAAGTGAAATGATCTAGAAGTGTAGCTGTTCGATACGATTTTCATTAACCATTTGATTAAATCAAATTTTCGGCCAGAGAGATTGTTTTCAGGTAAGACCAACAGGCCAAACGCCTTCGAGATATCTAAGGCCTCAAACCGAGCCTCGCCGTTAGACAAATTCAACGATAACTATTAACACATTGGCGGTTGATCTAGAGAAAAAAGCCGTATGTTTTTTTATCTGAAAGAAAGCCATGTTATGTGAGATGCTTAACCAATTCAGTATTGATTAGAGCGTCCAGTACTTTTAAAAGACTACTATGATAAATTTAATTTGACTTATTTAAAGATGGAAAAGGAATCAAGTCCTTCTTGGTGTAACAGAATGAGCTGATCACTAAAGAATTATGCCAATGAACCAGTGAGTATCATATTTCTGTTAAAATATGTCGGGAAGAACGAACAACAACAAATGATTAGCGAGCTAAAAGTGGTTGCATATAATCTAAGAGTAGATATATTTTTTCAAAGTTGTATAAATTAATATCCATACGTTTCACATAACTAATTTCACTAAAAACAAAGAGGAGAGTACTGGATTACTATGTGATGTTGGTTCTTCAATATGGCAGTGAATGTTGGACAATATCATTGAAGATGAAGGAAAAACTTGAAGCAGTTGAAATGTGGTTCTACAGAAGGATGCTTCGGATATCATGGACCGAGCATGTGAGCAATGACGAGGTTTTGGAAAGTCGAGATGCCAGGTCAGAAATTGGAGACGAAAAGGAAATTAATACAGAGCATCAGGAAGAGACAACTAAAGTTCCTGGGACATGCAATGAGGAAGAAGGGCTTGGAGAACATGTTACTAACAGGCCAGATGGAGGGAAAAAGAAACAGGAAAGCAGTGGATAACATATTTGAAGGACCTAATCAGGTGAATGACGGAACGAGGGTTACATGGTGCAACAGGAGAAAGCGTGCTAAGAGCCACCAGGGACAGGGAGATGTGGAAAGCCATGATCGCCTACATCCTGAAAGGACATGGTCCATAAAAGAAGACAGACGAAGAATACACAATGAAAACTGTACTGCGCATGTGCCTACACACAGGGCAGGCAATGGATCACAATGTGTAACTTCATAGAATAGTTTTTTGCGTTTTGGAGAAAGTTGAATGACAATTTTAATCACTTCGTCCTCATATTACTTACTGACACTTGCTACAACGCGACACACATGTGCGGTATTTCTAATAAGTTTTGTTTATTTTTTTTAAGTTTATTTCTCAAAATAACAATCAAAACATTTTCAGTGTTATTTCTTTTAACTTTTTATTTGTAAAACTGTTTTGGTAAAGTCGACCATGGCACACATTAGCATAATTTAAAATAAAACTATTGTTGTAAATTAAATTTTAGTTACTAAAATAAAGTATTAGTAATCTTATATAGCAATTTGTATTAATAACTAACAAAATAATACATGGAATTATTGAAACATTTTCATGCCATTTTAGAAGCAGCTTAAAACCAAATCAATCTTTGCTTATTCTTTAAAAATGATTAAAGTATCAAACAACTGTGATCAAATATGAAACTTATATTCTTTCTTTTGAGCTACTTATCGGTTCATACGAATTGTACTAGTGGTTTCTCCTTATAACTTAAAACCGTAAAAAAATCAGCCAGTGTCGCATGAAACATTTTATTATAAAGTGCAGATTTTTTTTTTATATAAAAAATGAAAATAATTAAACCGAGGCACCTCTACAGAAACGTGATACCTAAGGTTTAAATTAAATTTAAAAACATGAAAAATCTTTGTTGAAACTTTTAATTTCAAACTAATAGATTAAATTATATATTTCTAATAAGCAAAATACTTTGCTATATTTCAAAACTAATTTAAATTGAATGGAATAAGTTTGTTTTGAAGTCGCTAAACATCACAGATTCTAAGACCATTTTTAGCAATCTGACAGTACAATGTAATTCTCTTTATTAAAAAATCTTTTAAAAACAAAACATACGTTTCTGAAAATTTATTTGAGGAATATTAGCTGATTTAAAGTTTAATTAATATGATTTGAAACAAATATGACATACTTTTTGTTCAAAACATCGTAGAAATGCATTTTTAACACAGAGAGAGGTGTTTATTTAAGGTGCTTGACTGACAGACGGAAGTTTATCTAATTTTTTTCTATGGTGGATATATCTGTAAAAATAACTTGAAGAATATAAGATATGCACCTTTTTATATAATTTTTAATTACCCCGCAGTCTAAAAACAATAAGAAAATCTTCGTCATAATTTAATATTTTATTGAATTTTAGGTGCTTTTGATCTTATTTTCTGACGTTCTTATTTACAAAATCGGCACACTTACACACACGCGTACACGCACACACAATAAATAAATAAAATTAAAAATTCTTTTTAAAATATAGGAGGTTGCTGAGTTGTAATAAGCTTTTCTATTTATGATTAGTAAGTATAGTTTTTACTAACAAACAATATCAGCTAACCCGTACAAATTAATATAGAAATTTAAAAGATTTAAAACTTTATAAAATATTAAAATTTTAAAATAATGAAGACATTCTCGTAAAAATTCATTATTCAGGAAATTATTTTCATAAGATAATAGTGTCCATAATATATCTTATTCATAAAAGCAGTTGAAAGCTTTTTAAATTAAATAATATCTGAGTTTTATTGAACTTTTTACTTTACGATTCTGAGCAGATTTTTGTAACTGGGGATCCTGTTTAAAAAAAAAATGATGATTTAAATTCTCCAAGAAGTTCTGCGTATAACTATATATGTGCGGGCAGGTGGCTAAAAATGGCGCTAGAATCAGTTGTTTAGTGATTTCAAACTCATTCCAAACATTAAGTGGTACAAGAATTAATTTCTCGAAATTTCATAGAATTAAATAAGTGAGGGGTAACAAATGTAAAAAGAATATTTTAACCAAGTTTTTCTAAAAAAGAAACATTTTTTTAAATAATTTCATTTATTTGTAAATATGCCCTGAAAATTTCATTAAAATCCAATAATTATTTCATCTTTTGTCAGAATTTCCAAATCAATGATTTTCACTGCTGAAAAAAGAAAAAAGTTTTTCTAGAAATTTTTCATGCACCCCACCGCTGACGAAGAAAATCAAGGTTTTAACCAAAATTTCGAACCTTCTAAAAAGGAGAAAAAAATTATAATTTAATGTTAAAAAATCATAACGTAAATAATAACATAAAAATATTTATGGTAGCACTGTTTTTATTAAATTTGCTCCTTATCGAAGTTTTATTTTTTTGCCTTTTATCGAACACGCAAGCCTCATATTTCTAGGAATGAGAGAGCAAAAAAGAAAGTATCTCTCTCTCTGTCTCTCTCTCTCTATCCTTCGCTCACAAGTAGAATACCCTCAGGATTCGTCATTGGTGGCCGCAATCTGAACAATATAAGATACGTAGATGATACAGTGCTGATAGCAAACACGGAAAGTAAACTGCAAGACTTCCTACAGAAAGTGGAAAGAAACATAAACTACAAGAAAACCGAATGCATGGTAATCAGTAAAAAGGGTAGCCCAAAATGCCAAATCCAAGTAGGAGATACTAAAATCAAGAAATTTAAATACCTGGAAAGTGTCCTATCGGAGGACGGAAAGTGCGACAGTGAAATCCGAAAGCGTATTGGTATGGCGAAGGATGCATTCCAGAAGCTGAATAAAGTATTGACAGTTAGGAAGATTTCGCTGGAACCTTTAATAAGCTGGGCAATCTCATCAAAAATGAAGGAGAGACTTGAAGCAACCGAAGTGTGGTTCTAGAGAAGGACGCTGGTGATACCATGAACAGAACACGTGAGCAAAGACGAGGTTTTGGAGAGGATGGACACGAAAAGGAAACTTGTACTTAATACCAGTAAAAGACAGCTGAAGTGTGGAGGAACGGTTTGGAAAATTTGGTGCTCACGGAACGGATAGAGGGAAGAAGAGACAAGGGAAAGCAACGTGTGGCATACTTGAGGGACTTGAGTAGATAGATGGCAAAGCGGGGTTTGAGCGGGATAACAGGAGAAGGAATGTTAAGAGCTACAATAGATAGGGACATGTAGTAAGTCATGATCGCCTACGTCGTGAAGAAACACGGCACATAGAAAAAGATGAAGTAGTTGTGCTGTTTAATATCATGAGAGTAAACCTTTCCCTCGATGAAATGATATTTGATTTTCAACACTATGCAAAGACGGGACCACGTTAGTATATTGATCCCAGGAAAGCAGTAAAAACTAACTTGACGACATAACCGAATTGTCCCATTTCTGAACAACAATAGACGCCATACAACTTTTCAAGCCCTTACAATGATCATCAGATGTATAAAGAGTACATGCCCCTCCCCCTTTGTCATTTCATGTAGAAAATTTTTATATATTTTTGCAATTTATTGTAAATATTGTACATTGTCAAATTTTTATGTACATTGTGGGGAATTTTTAGGACCCCGGAATGCTTTGTGGTATTTTGGTGCACGGCAGTATGAGTGTTGATGGACAAGTTCTTTTGGTAATTGAGAAAGATTGTAGCGTGTGTCTGGGTCGCGAAAGAGATTAGCTAGGTATCAGATAGATTACTGAAGACCATCCTCAGTTTTGTTTCCCCCTCCCTTTTTGGCCGTGTGCCACAACTGTAATTTTGTTACAATAAATAAACAGATGTATAAAGAGTTGATGGTATAACTGCGGATCTACAGCCCCATATCCAATCATATATGATAGCGTGACAAATTAAAAAAAAAAGGACAAATGATTGTATTACACGACTGATTCAAGAGCTGCATTGAAAACAACACTCAACTACCTCAACCAGTTTGCAGTTCCAAGCAATATAAAATCAATTTAAAGATTTAAATATTGAGATAATATTTGATGAAATCAAGCATAGTTTTGAAATGGCTTCTTTAATACAGTTTTCGTTACCAAAACATCGAGAATACTTAGGTAGTCCCGAATTTCCATTTTAAGCCGATTGTAATTATTTCACAGTGGGTAGTTTTTCTTTTTCTAAAATACTCGATATCAAAATTCGGTTTATTTGGAAAAGTGGGAGAAAAACAAAACAAACAGAGACAAATTAAAATTACGTTTTCCAATATGGCCAACTGACTATTTTTATTCCAAACAATATTTGCCCCGAGAAAGAAGTTTAGGTTAATGGAAAAATCTGAAAAAATCCTTCTCATTCCAACATAAAAAAAAGTATTCATCAAGAAACAAAGTAATAGAAAAATCTGAAGATATTTTTACTGTCCACTTCACGAATCAATATCTTCTTTTCATTGGCAGAACGAGCCATATATATTAATACATATAGTCGTGGTTAAGGCAACAGGAAACGTTAATACAGAGAGAATGGCTACTATATATTTGCTCACTTTATAAAACTAAGGAACTTTCTTTTGGTGTTAAATGTAGAAGTTTTAAATGAATTCTGTTATGGTAAATTAGGAAATAACCGCTTGACAGGTATCATAGTTATAGGATAGTGGTTTATCCAGATGTTCGCTAATCAACTATAATCTATATCAACCACTGTGGTACCCTAGTGACGATATATTTTGTCAAGAGAGCAGAGATGTGTGTTCATGCTTTCCTCAAAGGTAGTCATGCAAAGTGAATAGAAGGGGTATGTGTGAAATAGGAATTAGAATGTAGGGCAGGGATCGACAGTCTGCAGTTTAAAAATTAAATTCAAACACAACTAAAAATCATATTCCTTAGTTAGCACGTGCCTTATTCCCTGTCTATACCTCGTAAATAATGGACTATTCTGCTTTGATGGCGAGCAAAGCCGGAAAAGACGTCAGAGACGCTGTGTGATTTCAGTAAGGACAAGAAAGAAAGAAAGAAAAAGAAAGGGGAGATAGAGTAGACGATAAGGCTCACGTGCATTTAACGCGTTTCACTGAAATTGAAGCCTTTTCAGTTTTTAATCAGTATTTCTATTCTCTTACTTCTCTAAATAAAAACCTGGATTCATACTTATAATTGTTACTTCAATATTTTGTTGAAGTATTTAAGATCAAATTTAACGTTACAATAAGCGCATTTTCATTATAGACGTAGAACTCGTATGAAGTTTGTTCAAATTTAGTATTCAAATTAACGATTATGTTTCATCAGAAAATTTAAATAAAAAAACCGTGAAATTTTCATAGGTAGTGCTCGTGTGATATTATTCTGAAATTATTATTATTAAATTTATTATTATTATTATTATTATTATTATTATTATTATTATGTTGGGTTTCCATCAAATTAGAAGTAAGCTACAAAAAGACAAATACAAAAAGGAGAAAGTTAACTGATTTTTACAAATGCCATTCAGATGAAAGACATTTTGGTTTAAAATCTTTTGTCTAACAAATCCAGCATATTTCTGAGCGAAGATGCATGAGATGAAGCATGATATATTTACACCCTAGGGCAGCAGCTACCCCATTGCACATTCCGGCGGGATGCCGGACACGAACACCAGCTTCACAATAGTCGAGGGGAATGCCGAATTTTTGTCCTTCTTTCATATGTACATGCGTGGCATTCCATGTGAAACCGAAATTGTTTAACCATTCTGCCACCATGGGGAAATGGGCAAGTATTAACATAGTAAATCTGTATATAGGTCGGACATATTTACAAATCTATTCGTCTGCTCATTGAACACAGCTGCCATATCTGGTCTGGTACTCTTGCTATTCATCTCAAGGATCTTGAGGAAATCCAAAGAATGTTCTATAATGAAACCGATCCGTTAGTCAATTACAGACGTGACAAGGCTTCCCTCTGTCTTTTCCATAAATATTTTACTTTTTTTCGAGATTTTACTGTTGAAATAGCAAAATGCGACTATCACATCTACTCCAAGAGTTTCTTTTCTCGCACTTCCCGTCTGTGGAACTCCCTTCCATATACTTGCTTCCCTGATAACTACAATCTTCAAAAAATTAAATGCAACGTCAATTTCCATCTTCTATCTTTCTGAATCCCGTTCATTTTTTGTCCTTTCTTCAATCTTCCATATACCCATTCTTTTGTCACACTTTCACCCCTGTTAATCCCGACTTGTTTTCTCATCTTTCACATGATTGATAAAAGAACCAGATTAGAATTTACGTTTTTGTATAATTGAAATAAATAAATAAACAAACAGTATTGAATAAATAAATGTAATACTTTTAACATATGTTGAAAATGGTCAGTGTGCGGCAGCATTTATTTTACGCAGGACCCAAGCATAAAAGCCGTTCTTTAAACACTTTGTCCTACAAGTAATTGAACTAAAACTTCGTCCCGGGAATGGAGTAGGAGCAGTTCAAACAAGTGTTAGCTAGACTGCTTACTGTCTTTCATTATGTTTTCTACGACAATGAGAATTAAAAATCTCTTTTTCTTGGCAATAATATTTTGAAGCATCTGGGATACCAAACAGCGAGGCAGTACGTCAGCATAATCTGAATAGAGCAGCGGTAGAAGGCCCTCAACATCCCCCTTTGTAAATTATTTTTTCTCTGAGAAATTATCTGAGTAAATAGAGTCGCTGCTGCACTTTCTTGACTAACACGATTGTATTGCTAAGTCCAATGCACGTGTCCAGAAAGTTAATGTTACGGTGCCTATCTACGAGGAATAGATTCTTCCTCTTGTTATAAGTACCTGCGCGACTTGCGTGGAAGCAGTTAACAGCAGCTACTAGTCAGTCAATAAGCAGCGTAACAATATCTTCGAACTGATTTATTTCTAGTTACTTATTATTAACACTTCCTTTGAATATCTTGTTTCTTGTTATGCTAATATACTGTTTTACTTTCAGACCAAATCGGTTACTATAACTTTACGGCGAAATTTCGCCACAACTCCACAACAAATTGGTGACGAAGATCCCGCCTATAATCAAAGGTACGGATATTGTCTTATTTCCTCAAAAGTCCACCACCAACTCTTTTTGTCTTTAAGGTGTTCTAACAGTTTGTTGACCATCTGTCAGAAAGACCTCATCCCAGTGACAGATAAACAGATTTAGTTCTCGTTGTGTGAGTTTTGTGGCCAGTCTGCTTGGAGGGATCTTGTTAAAGGCAGAACTGAGGTCAACAACAAAATGCATTCTCATATAAGTACACTTTTTCTCGAGTTGGGTCAATGCAATATGAAGAGGGATAGTCAAAACGGCATCTTCGGTCTATTCGCTCTCTATGCAAACTGGTATTGATCAAAAGCAGACGGCAAACTTGCGTTGATATGCCACTGAATCAATCTTTCATAGCTATTCATGAAAAATCAGTGCAAGTGCGATTGGTCGATAATCAATACTGTTCAACTGTAACTTTTGTTTTTTGTTTCAGATGCTTTAATGGCGAGTACACGTATCAACTTTCTGGCAATTTTGAGGTATTAATTGAAATTTGAAAGAGCAATACAAATACAAAAGAATACATACCTATGTTTTATAAAATATGCAAACATGTTTGACAAAGTACGTCATAAAGAACTGATAGTTAAGCTTCGTTTATTTGGAAAGGATAGAATAATCCAAAACTTATAGTGAAAGTAACTTGCCTGCATAATGATAAAAATGAATTCAGGAAATACAAAAGAATAGCAAAGGCTGTAAGACAACAATGAGTCTTCTCAACCGATTTATTCAACTTTTGTAGTCAAGCAATCCTTAGAGAATAAGAAGTTCTACCAAGATTTATTAATGACGGCTACTGTCTTAACAACATGAGATATGCAGATGATGCAGTATTGATAGCAGACACAGAAAGGGAACTACATGGACTCCTGCAGAAAGTACTAAAGAAAAACGAGAAGAAAAGACTAAACCCTAACTATAACAAGACAGAATGTATAACTATCCACAATAGAAACAAGAGGCGAATTACAAATTAGAGATACCAAAATTAAGCAAGAGTAAAAATTTAGATATTCAGAGAATTTAAAACGATTACTTACCTAATTATTTTAGTGCATCTAAAAAGGTATTGCCACGTGACGCAAACAACAGTGATTGCATTATTTAAACAAATTAGCTGTAAATAATAAAAAAAGCTTTTTATTGACATCTGTCAGTTACATTATTGGCAAATATCATAATAGCGAAGGAATATATCTAAGTAACGTAGTTAATCGAAATAAGTGCTGCGTGTTTTTTTGCAATTAGAAATTAATTTTATTTTAGAGCTGATTGCATTACTAACTCTGTAGAAGCAAGTAAAGAGTTATTTTCTTCTTATCATTACCCACTGACATTACAAATTCTCCATCGCTCTCATTTTCATTTTAATCACTTTGTACAAAAAGAAAAAAAACTGAATTGTTTTGCCGTTAAAATCATATTTAATGATTAACCAGTGCATTTCAAGCGTTTGTTGTAACATTCCGTCTTTGTGCTGCGAATTAAAAACAGAAAAATAAGGATTGTCGATGGTCTGGAAGGAAAGAAAACATTACGAAAAGAATAGTGTACATGTGTCTACTTTCTGACTAATGTTCTTATTTTTGTTCCGGTTGCCGTCTTCATGATCACATGAATGAAAGTGCTGGCAAGTTTCTCTCGTTTACTGGAGGTTGTTACTTTATTTTCTAGATCAGACATTACTGGGAACTCAAGGCGTCACAATAAGAAAATAATATGTAGAAGAGGACATTACATAAGACCGTAAGAATGAGAACAAAATACCCACCAGGACGAAATAAATTGTTCCGATGAAAATTCCCTGAAAGGTGGTACCTTCAGTAGACACTTAACGAAGAGTACAGGAAAAACATTCTAAACACAACAAACATAGGGATGCTAGAACCAGTGATGATTGACAATTTCACGCATCAACAGAGATCAAGTAGAAATTAACACATTGACTACTAACCACGAGATAACGCGTACTTGGAAATTTTATTATCACGTATTCCGTACTGACTATGAATTATCTCGTTCTTGGTATTTTCTGTTCCATTTTCATCTGTGAGCGCCAATAACGAGTTTATTCGCAATGGTGCTTTTAGCATGAAAACAATGTTAAGACTTCAATTGAAGATATAAATCAACTCATCAAATTGTTTTTTATTGCTCAAGTTGGCTTATATAAAGTTGGCCTTTGAAGTCAGATTTCGCAATTAAACATGGAAGTCAGATTTCGCAGTAAACATGTTAACCTTGCATTTATTATAAGTATTGTATTTGATCATTCAGGTTTGCATTTGTCTTAGTAATTTGTCTTCTGAGATCTCGAAACGCGGGAAAAACACACTAATAAAAACATTTCTAAAAATCTATATAATAATAATAATAATAAAACTTTGGAAATTCAGGTGGTTCATTGATTAAGGGTACTTAAAATGGTGTCAGTAAACAGAGTTCAAACTCCGACTCGTGGGATATCTATATTTCTTTCGCTCTTGCTATGGATAAATAGAGAAGCATTGTCCCGTTTGTCTTGTAAAGCAATTCAGTTGGAAGGCTGGACCAGAAATCTGTCCTCGTAAACGCTTGAACTGCAGCTGCATCAATTGGTCGGACCGTATGTTAAAAATGAAATTATCTATATTACAATTGTATACATAGGATCAAGATAGAGTTTCTTTTGTAAGCTATGCCTGTGTGTGAAGGAGTTTTATCTCAAAGATGCGAGAGCTGATTTTGTTTGTCCTGATCCAGCGTTAAACTTGCGTTAGATCGGTTTATCGAGAGGCCGCTATGTACTGCCTTGAGGATCGCCCAGCAGGTCCTTGTAATCAGTAAGGGTAGATATATGACTCAGCATTCTTTATCATGTTTTTGCTTTAGAGATAACATTCGTTACTGGCTCTCAGCGCAGAGAGCGAATTTTTTTCTCTTTCCTACTGATGTCATGTGCAATTCTTTACATGATAATTCGGAAATAAACTGGCTAGGAAATATAACTACTCTTGTTCCTCGAGAGCTTAAAAGAAAAAATGCCTCGCAAGACACCGAAACTGTTTTCAGATCATGGACTAACCAAATAATATATTATTACATTTTTAATCTAGAAGTGATCATTATATAATGCAATATTTCTTCTGATACGCCAGTTGATATTTAATTAGCTTTGTCTGACCCTGAATCGTAACAGAGAGGTACCTCGTGAAACTCAAACAAACTATCGTATATACTGGCGTATACAGCAGTATATACGCTAATTTCATTTTTCTCGTGTTTGATGCGACCCCCTTAAAATTAGCTCTTCAAAAGTCTCATGGAACGCGAGTATGTACGGTAAATTAGCGATGAACTGCGACATTTGCTTACTAAATTTCGTTCTACTACATTCGCTCCTGACATTCCATAATTATATGCTGATTCTTCTCAAAGTAATGATGGTTTTAGGTTTTATAGTGTCTCTTCACAATTCTTCTCCAAGACAACTAACTAAATTGATTCCCTCCCCTACCAAAGCTTCGGGCCCGTAAAAATACGAGACCACAAATTATTAGCGGCGTGCAAGATATTTAATTTTTTGTTTAAAATTCAATTTTCTGCTCTTTCTTCAATCGATAGAGAAAACATAAAGACAGAGAGAGAGAGAGAGAGAGAGAGAGAGAGAGAGAGAGGATTGAATACTTTAGAACATAACCGATGCTTAAAAATCCCGTTTTCTGCTATTTCTTCAATCAATAAGGAATAGATAGATAGATAGATAGATAGATAGATAGATAGATAGATAGATAGATAGATAGGATTGCAGAGTGAGACATCGTAATTATAATCATCACTAATATCAATAATGATAGGGATATTGGTCATCTTAGCCCTATGCAGTCCTTTTTTGAGACCTATAGCATAACAGTGACTACATCATTTAGAAGATTAGGACATTGTTGATTTCGTTTTTGATAAATTTACTAAAATGTCGTCTTCTCTATTGCAATGTTTAGCCCTATGTCTTCAAAATTATTGAGGCTTTTAGCACAATGTCGAATTCCTTATTGAGAAGTTAGCCCAATGTGGCATTTCGTATTGAAAAGTTTAGCCCAATATAATTTTTTTTAATCATATCACCCCGAGCAAGGCGGTAACGCCAGTGAAGCGCAGGGGGCTACGTAGGAGTGAAAAGATTGGAAAAGAGAAAGCCGCAAACCACATCCTAAACAAGGAACAAGGGATGAGCGCCTTCACCTGTTCAATAGACGTGGGTGGAGTGTGAACCGAGCGATAGTTTAGTCTATCATTATACTTATTGAGAAGTTTTGCCCAATATCGCCTTCTTTATTGAAAAGTTTAGACCAATGTTGTCTTCTTATTGAGACGTTTAGCGCATTTTCACCTTCATTATTGAGATGATCAGCTCAATGTTATATTTTTTCTTGAGACGTTTAGCCCGATGTCGTCCTTTTTACTGAGAATATTAGCACTATCATGACTTTCTTCCTTATTGTGACGTTTAGTATAATATTCTTTATTGAGATATTTATCTCATATGTCGTCATCCTTACTGAGAAAATAAGTACAATGTCGTCATTTTTATTAAGATGTTTAGCACAATGTCAAATTCCTTATTGAGAAGATTATCCTATACCTTATAGTTAGGTTTTGTACAATGTCGTCTTTCTTATTCAGAAGTTTTGCACTCTTTCGTCTTCCTTATTGAAAGATTTAGCACAATATTGCCAACATTATTTAGAAGATTAGCACATTATTGACTTCCTTTTTGAGAAATTTAGTACAATGTTTAGCCCAATATTGTCTTTCTTATTGAGAGTTTTAACCGATGACGACGTTCTTATTGCGATGGTTAGCGCTATGATTTCTTCGTTATTGAGAAGTTTAGCTGATTGGCCACTTCAATATTGATAATTGTAGACTAGTGTCATTTACTTTAAGGGGAAGGTTAAACCAAAAAGATCTTCATTATTGCGACCTTCAGACCCTTGATATCTTTCCTGTTAACATATTCATTGAGAGGTCAAACCACAATATCGCCTACCTTATTGAGAAGTTTAGCATAATACTGTCTTGCTTATCGAGAAGTTTACCACTATGTCATCTTCATTATTGAGAATTTTAACCCACTGTCGTCCTATTGAAAAGTGTACCACAATGTCGCCCACATAATTGAAACGTTTAGCACAATGTCTCCTTCATTAATTAGACATTTCGGATAATGTCGCTTTCTTATTGAGACATTGAACACAATCATGCCTTTCTTATTGTGACGTCTAGTACAATATTCTTTATTGAGATGTTTAACCCAATGTCATCTTCCTTATTGAGAAGTTTAGAACCCTGACGTATTCTATATTGAGAAGTTTAGCACAATGTTGCCTATATTATTAAGAAAATTAATATGGATGTCGTCTTTCTTGAGAGATGTAGCTCAATGTCGTCTTCCTTATTGTGATGCTGAGCACTGTGCTCAGCAACTTCCTTATTGAGAATTTGAGCTCTATGTTGTCTCCTTTAGTGAGACATGTAGCCCAATGTCATCTTAGTATTGAGAGAGCACAATGACAACTTCCTTATTAAAAATAGCACAGTGTTGTCTACCTTATCAAGAAGTATAGCCTTATAAAGAAGTATAGCTCAATGTTAACATCATTATTGAGAAGATTAGCCAAATGTCGTCTTCTTTATTGAAAAATTTGGTACAACTCCATCTTCCTTATTTTAAAATTAAACTCAATGCCATCTTCCTAATTGAGAAGTTCAGACCAATGCCGTCTTTTTAATGTTACATTTAGCAAAATGTCGCCTTCATTTTAAAAGTTTTAGCCCAATGTCGTTTTGCTATTGCAAAGTTTCGCCCAATGTCATCTTCCATATCGAGATTATTACTACAATCTCGTCTACATTATTGAGTAGATTAGTTCAGTATCGTCTTCCTTATTGAGGCATTTATTGCAATGTTGTCATTATGTTTGCAACGTTTATTACAATGTCGACTTCATTTTTCAGAAATTCAGCCTAATGTCGTTTTCCTTATTGAAAAGTTTCGCCCAATGTCGTCTTCCATATTGATACGTTTATTACAATGTCGTCTCTTTATTGTGATGTTTAAGACAATGTCGCCTTCATTATTGAGATGTTTAGCTCAATATCGCTTACATTATTGAGAAAATTAGCACAATGTAGTCTTTTTATTCAGAAAATTTACACTATATATTATTGTCTTCTTTATTGAGATAATTAGCACAGTGACTTCTTCCTTATTGAGATTTTTAGTTCATTGACCGCTTCCTTTTTGAGAGGTGTTGAGCAATTTCGCCTTTATTAAGACGTTTAGCACAATGGTGTCTTCATTATTAAGATGTTCTTGTCAATGTTGTCTTTATTATTAAAAATTTCAGCCCAATGTCGTCTACCTTCTTGAGAAGTTTAGCCCAATGTTGACTTTCTTATTATGAATTTTAGCCTTATGTCCTCTTCTTTTTTTTAGACTTTTTACACAATATCGTAGTCATTATTGAGATATTTAGTACCATATTGCCCTCATTATGTAGACGCTTAGCACAATGCTGTTTTCTTTATCGAGATGTTTAGCACAATGTAGCCTTCATTATTGAGAATTTTAGCTGAATGTCGTCATGCTTATTGGTGACTTTAACACACTATTACCTACCTTGTTAAGATGATTAGCACAATGTCGCTTTCCGTATTGAGACATTTATTATAATATCACCTAAATTATTGAGAAGATGAGCGTAATGTCATCTTCATTATTAAGAAGATCTGTATAATATCGTCTTCTTCATTGAGACATTTAGCATAATGTCGTCCTCCTTATTGAGACGTTTAGTTCAATGTCGTCTCTCTTATTGTGACATTTGACACAATGTTGCCGTTATTATTGAGTAGTTTACTTCTATATCGTCTTCATTATTGTGAGAACTTTCCCAGGGAAGTCTATCATATTGAGAAGTTTAACCCAATCTCGTGTTCCTTATTGTGACCTTTAGCCCAATGACGATGTTCTTTATTGAGATGTTTAGCCGAATGTCGCCTTCCTTACTGAGATGTTTAGCCCAATATCGTCTTTCTTATTGAGAAGCATGGAATAATATCGGCTACCTTATTGAAAAGATTAACACAGAGTCGTCTTCCTAAACAGAACTTTAGTCTAATGTTTACCGCTTTGAGATGTTTAGCTTTTTACTGTCTTCTTCATTGAGAAATTGGGCCCAATGTCGTCTTCAGTGTTGAGGCGTTTAGTACAATTTCGTCGTCATTATTGAGACATTTAGCATAATTCAGCCTTCTTTATTAAGACATTTACCACAATATCGCCTATATTTTTGATAAGATGAGCACAATGACGTCTTCTTTATTAAGAAGTTTAGTATTATGTCTTCCTTATTGAGACCCGTAGAATTTTGTCATCTTCATTATTGAGAATTTAAACCAATGTCGTTTTTCTTATTGAGAAGTTTAGCCTAATGTTACTTTTCCTTATTAAGAAGTTTAGCTCTATGTCGTCTTCCTTATTGAGACATTTACCACAAAATCACCTTGATTATTGACACATTTAGCTGAATGTTGTTTTACAATGTTGTCTTTCTCATCGAGACGGTTAGCACAATGTTCCTTTCCTTATTGAGACGTTTAGCCCAATATCGTCTCACTTATAGAATAGTTTAGCCCAATGATATCTTCCTTATTGTCCAAATTTAACGAACTTGCATTACTACCGTAGTGAGTTTGATTTTGACTTGAGTGTTACAATTAGTGAAGCTAAATATATAACTGCTGCAGAGTGATTGTCAACAATCATCATTTTTCCTCGGTGTGTAGTGAGTGCAAAATAACAATAACTCCCTTTACACACTCCCTTTAAATTCGGAGTGCCGAGGAAAAAGACGGAAAGAAATTCGCGAGTGTTAATTTTTCTTTGAACCAATGAAAATTAACCGGTGAGCTGAGAATAAATTTACGAGCCTCTGTGAAATTATTTAGGGTTCAATGAAAAACTTGTGTTCTCAGAAATTAAACGTTGAGCCAAGAAGAAAGAAGAGGAAGTAGGAAATCTATACGAAATTATTTTTTATATTAAATTAAAGCGAGAAGAGTGTTTGAAGTCATGTGAAAGGTTTCATTTCTGTTCATCGCATTGAACGTTCAAGTCCTTGCTAGTGTAAAATTATTCGCCAATTATAATGTCGGGTTTTAACAAGCATATGGCACTTCAAAGAATTTTCTCTCAACAATCTCCCTTCGTATACTTTTGAATGCATGCAAACCATATATGGGTGAGCAACGAACTATCTCACCTTTGTTTTAAACATTTTTAATACTTTTGTCAGATCATTTAGTCAGTTGTATGGACATTTCTCTTTCATGACAATTCGTTAAAACTACAGACTTTAAAAAATTCTTATTTATTTTCTTGAAACGAGCTACTGACACAACTTCAAGCGTGTAAATTTATGAATAAATTCCATATCTTATTTTGTTAAAGATTATCCGATGTTTCCTCACCATTATCATCCTTCATTGATCATCATGGCGTGAGCAAATCAACTGTTCATTTTAGCCCGTAATCCCCACGCCATTTTAGATGCACTGTTATAATAGATGTTTAAGTTTATGTTCGCTAAATACATATAATTCCATCAATAAGATCATTGATTTATACCCATGAAGTGTTTTTAGAGGTCAAAATGCGTTATATAGATTTTTTCACTTTGTTACTTGGTTACTTAACTATGCCCTGCCGAATCAACTAACATAGCATTTCTCACGCATTTTACAAGAAATTGTAAATATGGGTTTAGCTACGATTTTCATTGAAAGAACCTATTTTTTGATGATTGTAGTATGAAAGATTTTAGAATAAATTCGAACTTATTTTTAACGAAACAATAAATACCGGGGGATCACTAAATGCGACTAGCCCAGTTAATAACATAATAGTGAACCTCATATATAAAAATAGAAATAAATATTGGCGCAAGTTCCTTTTAGCGAAGTTAAGGCAACATATAAAGATGATAAGCCTTCCAATAAAGGGTTTTTAAGGAATGACATTAAGAAACAGAACATGAACCAAAGAAATTCACAATATTGCGCTTATGATTGCATCGGGCTTAAAATCATCACAATTGGTGCCAAAATATCTGTATTCATCGAATAACCAAAAAACGTCGATTTATTGAGTAGAAAAGCTCTCTTCACTTGAAAGTGTCAAACACTAACTTCCTATTCACTGTTAGTCATGTGCCATTTTAAGCTAAGCTTGATAATTATAAAATAAAATTTTCATTAACTGCGGTACATTAGGCACATAATTAGCTTGCTTCAGAAAATCGTACATATTGAGCGTGTAGCTTTCTTTTTGGCCGTTATCAGTGGATCACTTTTTTCTTACGGAAAAGTAGCAAGCAAAAGAAAGCAAGAAACTGAAAAGAAGCAGAAACAAAGTGAAACCAATGTTGTGTTTTAAACAGTTTTCAAGACTAAGAACAAAATTGTTAAAGTCTCAATGACTCAAGTAAACCTTGACAAAATCTTCTAAGTTTCGACTTTCAATTAAGTGTATATTTTTTTAAAGAATGGGCATTTTGAACCCTTTTAAAGAGAATTGCATTGCACCTTCTCAAGAATTTTCGATTATTGAAGGTTTGTTGAACAATTTACATATTTTTGTGAGATATATTTCTATTTTTAAAAATTTATCTTACCTTTTATAAGGGCCGCAAAAAGAAATTTTTTATGAAAACTTATTTGTAAAACTTGTATTATGTTTTATTGTTTTTATGTCTTTGTAATAAATGTTTTTTTTTTCCTTTCAAATCTCAAATTAGAGCTTATAGTCTTGTTTGTTTTCATATAGGCCTCATTCAATATTCGGGAAAAGAGAGGTGACGTTCTCTCTTCTCCCAATTTCTCCCCACTCAAAACCTTTTATTCTTCACTCCACTTTCAGTTCATATAAATCTAGGTTGATTTTATGATTTGTAACATGAAATGAACCACTTGTTAGTCAATTGGTTGAGACTTTAAACTGGGATTACAAAACAGTTTTCACTGTTTAAGGCTAGGATGCCGTTGCTCATTTTTCTAATCGCGAGTTAAACAACACTATTTAATTTCTAAATACTTGTTCTCAATCTATCACGTGTGATACACAGAAATTTCATGGCAAATATCTTCAGAATGTAGACAATTTTAACACTATTAAAGTTGATACAACGCCAAGACACTTCTTGTTGTGTCGTAAGTGACCATAAGTGACCATGGCTCTTCACAATTTTCTGTCCCTTGAAGCTGTTAATAAATTTAGTCTTTCTCTTATTTTTCTTAAGTCCTGGTCCACCATCTATTTACTCATGCTCAATAAGTATATTGTGCATTGCTTTTCTCTGTATCACTTGCCCCCTATCTTTACTGTGAGTATCAGATTTTCCAAGCCCCACTTCCATATTATGTGCCTCAGAAACCTCAAATGCTTCTTCCTGATGTTAAGTATTAGATTCCTTTTTGTTTCCATTTGCTCAAAAACTTGGTCGTTGCTGACATGTTCGAACTATGATATCTTCACCATTCTTCTGTAGAACTATATTTCTGTTGTTTCAAGTCTCTTCTTCATCTTTGAGGAGATTATCTACTGAAAACATTAAACAGATAAATAAAATAATAATTGCAAGGAGAGGTGTTTTCTGACATTGAAGATACTTGAAAGGAAGAGCTATCTCTTTCTGAAATGGTTTCATTTGTGGCGATAGAGGAAAAATGTTATGTCAGAAATATTCTAAAAAGAGATTCATCCGTTCAATATTCCCCGTCGCAGCACCCGGAAAACGTTCATACATGAAACTTACTTTATATACTGTAAGCAACAACAGATAAGTGGGCGATCTCAATAATTTTGGAAGTAAATATGAGATTTTCTTCACTTATCATAAAATGATATAAAATTCGCAATTTTGTTTTCAGTGAAATAATTGTAAAGGCTGCTGATAAGAAAAGGAAACTTAATCCAGGCGAATTCAATAGCCTCAAAATGTTTTAAAAGAAAAGTGAGCACGTGTTGTATCTATTGAATGATATAAGAAGTCTATTTAAATCGGAAGCGTATATTTAATTTAATTTTTTTCTAAATTGAACTAGAATTAATTTACAATTTCCAAAAGAAAATTTAACACATTAAATATTAATAATAAAAGTAAAATATTACTTTTGTCGACGTTATTATGTAAAAATTTGACAAAACAGTAGGCAGTAATAAATCACCTTTATCATTTACTATCATTTGGTGAATCTGGAAATCATTTAAAATGTGTTTTTGTAATATCTTCAAGGCGAAGAAATATATTTCATAGTTTCATTGAGAAGAAATACTTTATAATCACTCAACGAGTTGGTCGACTAAGAACGTTGTTATTAATAAGTCATTAAAACATGAAGGAAATTAGTCAAAATTAATAAGAAAGACATTTAATAGTTTAACCTTAAAAATGAGTTCACTTGAAGTTAAAGAAAGAAAATGGCCGGTCGTATCTCATTTTTAAAATATATTCATTCTAGAGTTTATATATTCATTTTTTTATTCCTAAAATTAACACAGCTTCAGTAAATGAAATATTAGTTTCGTGACTTTTTAGATTTTTTTTTTAATTTACAATGATGGCAGGTTATTAGCAGGAGAGAAAAAGATACTAACAAATATAACACGAACCAAACTTTTCCTGCTGTAAGTAAAAAGAGTAATATATATAAAGAGTAGTTATATAAAGAAGAAAAAAAAACAATGTCTGTTTTTTTTCCAAGAATACAGTTGTCGAAAATGATATACAATCGTCGGAAATGATATACAGTTGTTTAAAATGCTGGTTGTAACGGAGAGAGAAAGTTCGCCAAAAGCATCAAAGCTTCTAATCGTTAATTGAAATGTTTACTCTAAATTTCGTTAGCGTTGAAATGTACTTCTAAAACAGCAAAGTTCTTTCGGAATCTGACGGAATGTGCCGAATCGGAGCGGCCGCTGGCGGAGTGTGTGTGGGTACTGACGGCGGTGGCACTCTGCCGAAATCTGAACTAATTAGTTCTCCAACTGAATTTTTCGTGTCGAGCATCTAATTTTATAACCAATTTCGATCCTCTCTGGGAATCCGGCCGGCTCACAGTCTTCGGCCAATGAAAATTGGTCTCCGCCCCTTTGATTTGCGGATGTCTTAGTTCGATCAATGAGATCATGCCAACTCACACCGAACCGAATCCAGCTCGGGTCATTTCGGACTGTTGTATTCAACAGTGGCCTTGGCATCCGGGTGACCTTATCAAATCACTCTGACACTTGTTTTGTCTACGCTTTTCAGATTAGCGGAATACATTTCAAATCTAAGAGAAATCCATATTGAACATGAAAAGAGGCGTAAATCATGAAAAACGAGAAATGTATATTTATCCAAAATAACTTTATTTTATGCTCCCGTGTTTTTAGAAGCACTTGATGGTACTAATATTATCATTTTTTTCCTAAGCTCACATCGCGTGACGCAATAAAACACTAATAATATCACCAATATCAATTTCTCTCTCTGTTGCTTTAAACCAACCAAAGGAAAGTATCCCCACGGGAGAGGCGAAAGCATCACCGCGTGAGATAGTGTCACAATATAGTTTCGCCCTCTTTTTGTATATGTGAAAAAATATAGAAAATATTTACAGGCTTCTTCTCTCATTCAATTATGTCTGGTCTTTTCCAGATTAAAACTTGGTAAAAAATAAAATATTGACTTCAAATTAGAATTACGAATCTGGAAAATAATCATACATGAAACAGGTAGCATTATTGTGCGCCATGAAGTATTAACTGACGCTAATAGGTGAAAAAATATCAGGAATAAAACCTGAAAGATTTGATTGTATAAGTAAAACTTGAAGAAAAAATGTTTATGTATTATACAAGCTATCAGGAATAAAAACAACAATCATGAGTGTAATTTACATAATACCAAATGGTTGGGATATGGGTTTGTTCCGGTTTTATTGATGCTACTTTGATGTGTCAGCACCCCGCGTGGGGTTTCTCTTAATCGGACATACAAATTCCTTTCACAAGCATTGACATCGCTTTATGAATGAGTATCTTTTAAATATTTTCAACGCCAAATATCCAGGACCTATTACCAACTCCGAGTCAATAGGTCATTTTCCCGAAAATTGGTCTGAGGAAAATAAATAAATATTTTTATTTTAACACTGAAAACTTAAACTGAATAAATGCAGAAAACTAAGACTAAAATTCAAATATGGCTTCTATTTCATTATTTGAGATAATAAAAAACAACAACTCTACTTCCATATACACTGTTTTCTGTTTGTCCGTCTATCATTCTCTATGTACAAAGAATCCCAAAGAAAAGAGTGTCAAAAATACATTAATCCAAACACGACTCAAAAAATTATATTAATTAAATCCTCTCAGAGTGCAATCGAGACATTTTTTACCATTGGAAGCAAAGTGTAAAGTGTTGAACAAGAATTCGTATTATTTTGGTTGTTTAAAAAACAACAAAAATACTTATTTAAACTATTTACATTGTTCGGACTGTTGTTCTCATCTTTGTTGCCATATTCACGACGTTTCGGCAGTTGTAGCAACTGCAACTGTAAAACTACGAGGCTTTGCTGACAATCTAATACTTCGCATAAATTCATAAATTCTACGTTCCAAAAAGGAAAGCTCGTCAGAACAATTACCATGAAAATATTTATACAAAAAAACTACGTTGCAGCAGTGTAAAAGTGGCTGAAACTGAGAGGCCAAAAGACACTATGTATCAGAAATATTCAATGCATGGACGAATTGTAGACTTATGCGAGATCGATTCTGCCAAAAAAGAAAAAAAAAATTGTCTATCACGGGAAACGTTAGCCCGAGAAGGTACAATGCGTTTAAATTCAACGCGCGCCCCCTACAATACTTTCTCACAACAATTGAAAGGTAGTTAACTATTTAGGTCAGCGTTTGGTTTTCAATAATTTTCTCCTGCTTATAAATCATTTTTATATTTTTTGGCAACAAAAGATGTAAATTTATTTATTAAAAAAGATTCTATTAACTGACAAGACTAATTTAGCTAAATGCGTACCGACAGATTAGGTAGGGTAGTTATTGTAGAGTGTTTTGCCCAAGTAGACACTCAACCACTTTTTTTCTCCGGAAACTACTCTTCAGTCGTTCCTGTATTTAAGAATTGTGGTGAACCCTCGGGCCCATCCAACTATCGCCCTATCATTCTTCTACCGATATTCGAGAAAGTATTCGAGGCTATAATCAATGCTGAAATAGTTCATCATCTCACCGCCCACAAACTGTTCTCCGACAGGCAATATGGATTTCGCTTTGCCAGGTCCACGGCCGACCTGCTAACAACCGTAACGGAGTACATGCTACAGGCCCTTGATGAGTCTGACGAGGCTCGCGCAGTTGCTCTGGACATCTCCAAGGCTTTCGACAGGGTTTGGCACTCTGGCCTCCTATGCAAACTACAAGGTTATGGTATTACCGGTCGCCTGCTTGACCTAATCCAATCTTTCTTAAATAACCGCAAAATGAAGGTCATTCTGAATGGGCGTGCCTCTTCGTCCTATAGCACGAATGCTGGTGTCCCACAGGGCTCTATCCTGGGCCCGACGCTCTTCCATATTATCATCAACCACCTCCCAGATGAGATCAAGTCCCAAGTAGGCATCTACGCAGATGACACTACAATATAGTCCCGCACCAGTAAGAAACCTGTCGTGGCGGACAGACATAATCTTGCTGCTGACCTTGAGCGGGATCTACACTCTGTGGTGAACTGGGGCAAGAAGTGGCTTGTCAACTTCAATTCTTCTAAGACCAAGCTGTTGTCTGTTAACCATTACAGGCAACCTCTCCTGCCTCCCATAAGCATGGACCATGTGATTCTCCCGGAGAGTAATACACTACGCCTCCTCGGACTTACCCTGTCCTCAGACCTCAAATGGAACCACTATATTGAATCCATAGCAAAATCTACTGCTAAGAAGGTTGGGTCACTATGTCGATCCAGGATGTTTTTTTCCACCTGAATCTATCCTGCATATATACAAGTCAACCATCCGTCCATGCATGGAGTACTGCTGCCATTTATGGTCAGGTGCCCCTGCCGTTCTCCTCAGTGTTCTTGACAAGCTCCAAAGGAGAGTCTGTAATGTGATAGGTACTGATCTGGCGACTCGACTGCAGCCACTTCCCCATCGTCGAAATGTGGCCTCCCTTTGTCTGTTCTATAAATACTTTCATGACTTCTGCTCGGACGAGCTTAAGTCACTGATGCCTCCTCAACAGGTGTTTACTCGTGCAACCAGACTGGCAACTGGGTCTCACCCATTCACAGTCAGGTTAGCCAAATGCAGACGACAATTCTACTCCTGCAGCTTCTTCTCTCGCACTTCCCGCCTGTGGAACTCGCTCCCGTATTCTTGCTTTCCTGACGGCTACAACCTCCAGAAATTTAAATGCAAAGTCAATACTCATCTACTAAGCACTGGACTCTAGCTCTCTCCCCACCCCTGTATAACTTTCCCTTTCTCTCCACCTATGTATCTGCCATCGCACCTGCTTTCTATCGTTCCTTTCTAACTAGTTTGTACTCCTCACTCTTTTCTAATTAATCTTTTTACATTTATATAACCCCCTGCACATCAGTGGCATTTCCGCCTTGCTCGGGGTGAAATGATTAAAAAAAAAAACTATGATTACATGCCATTAAAAACACAAAATATCTGGCGATGAGAAAGAACAAGTTATTTTTTTTTCACAATGGTTCTAAAACAAGAATTCTAGCTGATTTCACCAATTCATTTATTCCTTGCTGATAAACATTAAATCATCCACAAGCAGTGATATTGTAATAATGTACCATGTTTAGCTTAATTCGACACCCGGCCACAAGTAAGGGAAAGAGAGATCAAACTCACTTCTCACTAATAAGGGTCAAATAGACAAGCTTATTAATGATTACCCAACTTCCGAGGTGACCAAGTTTTGCAACTATTGGCTCGTTTCGAATAATAATGTTGTTTACATTTTTGGAAACAAAACTTTGCGTCTGTCTGCTTGTTTACGTTTTTCTTTGCGTTTGAAATTGGAGCCTCACTTATTTTGTAAGAATTTGTACGAAATTACGACCACAGCATGTATCATGGAACTTTAAACCGACGGTGGAGATATTTGGTTTATCTGAAAGCAGGATTTCTCAAATAGTCAAGTTTGTTTTTGTAACTTATAGTGACTGCACTTGAATCTGTCACAATTGAATGTCATGTAGGAATTCTAGAATGCAGTCTATTGTGAAACGAATTGCACTGAAGATTTATAACATAATCTGTTTAGCTTAAGCTGTATTATATCGAATGCAGCACAATTGCATCAGACTAGCTGTCGAAAGAGGAAAAAGAGTGAGAAAAATGGACGGAGGTAGTCTCAATGACGCCAGTTTTCTGTACCTGATTCTGGGTAAAAAGAAAACATCGGATGCTATATTTCAAGACAGTAAGGTCTTAATCATTTTGAAGATTGGCGTAGCACAATCTTCCTACAACTTTTCACCTTTGTATATAAATAGTCAGCATCATATATATATATATATATATATATATATATATATATATATATATATATATATATATGGTCAGACCTCTTTAATATGGCAACATATGATCTAGTAACTCTCATGCGCTCTGGCACATTTATTTTAAATAAACCACAATTAACCATAGTTAAATTGAGCGACAACGATGGCAGCACCACAGTAATACAATAAATCGCACAGAACTGTCGAACAGGAAAGATTTTGCTTTCCATTAGGCTAAGTTAGACGTCACGTTGTTTTGGCGACCCGGCAAAAATTATTGAAGCTTGGCTGGGATGTGTTTCTTTGGCGACCGGGCAAAAATTGCTGCACTTTGGCTGGGATGTGTTACGCCACCCGACATTGCTTCTTCGGATTTTTTTTATTCAGGTTTTTGCAAAACATCTCAGTGGTAAAAACTGTAATTCTTTGAATGACATAAAAACAACTTAATGACGTCTTTGCTGAGAAACAACCAAAATTCTGAAAAAACGGAATTTTTAAGTTGAAGAAAAAATAGAGAAAAGTTGTGCAACAAAATTGAATAAATATCTAATGGCATAATTTTGTTTTGTGTTTTAATTTCTCTTAAAAATCGGTATAAACCTTCTGACCAATACAATACTTTTTATCCATGCTTGATAATTTGCTTTCATCTAGGTATAAACCAGGATTTTGAATGTTAAATAATTTATTCAGCATCGTCTCCTTACTTAAAGATTGACGTAACATAATCTTCCTGTCCCACATTTCCCTGACACTAAATTTTGCCTTGTACTATAATTAGTTCATATTTTCAAGTCAGTAAATGAAAATTTTTAAAAAATGCTAAAAAATGCGTTCAAACAACAAAAAGAAAGATTACGAAATGAATTTAATCATGTGTTTGTAAAATCTGCGATACTCGCGCTGCACTGAATCGTGTAAAAGATTTGTTGCGATGTCTTTTGTTATGTTTTGTCAAGCATTTTAGACATTAGAGTTTGAACACATAACAATGATTCCCACTTAAATGAGCAGATAACTGAACTTGTAATGTAATCGGTTCAATTTCACACTATAAATATGGCTTTATCTGTCATGTCGAGTCACAAATAAGGAAAACCTTTTTTGAACAGGTGCATTTATGCGTCTATCTGTATGTGTTGATTAATGCGCATCCGCCTGTCTAGACATTTCAAGTGACTTGTTTCGTGTATGTAAAATAACTTGAATAAAGCTGCTTTCAGTTACTGTAAAATGACTGCCCGATTTATACGATAAAATGTTCAGATAATTAACGTCGTTTGTATAAATTTGACAGAAAAAATTGGTTTCAAGTAATGTAGATATGTCCGCCAATGATAATCGAAAAGAATCAAATAATAAGCTAGGTGTCTATTATTTCAAAAGAATAAACCTATCTTAAAAGAATTGACATTAGAATGTAAAGTGATCAAAGTCATGTATTCAAAAGAATGCACCTGGGTTAAAATAATACAAAACTGAACGCTTATTATAAACTAAATTAAGCACAAAAGAGAAAAAAAACAAGTTTAAGTGTGAAGGCAATAATTTTGAATTAATTTGAACCAGTTTACATAATAAGCTGAGCAGTCATTTTTGTATTAATTTAAAAAGTGCTATTCAATTGAATAATCATTTGTTCATATTATTTACACTATTTACATTGTTCGGACTGTTCTCATGTTTGTTGCCATGTTCACGGCGTTTCTGCAGTTATACGCTCCGATCTTCTTCAGGTGATGGGATTGGATAGTATCTTAGATTAATTCTCCAGAGTGAGTGGAGTTTCGGATACATGATGGTGACTTTCCTATTAAAGGGTCAATTATATCGACAAAGAAGCGACTCAGCGGGTGGCACTCGCAGCCTTGGCAGCTAACAATTGGAATGAACGGATGACCGTCTTTGTAAATTTGGGGGAGACCATATGTGTATAGCTGCTGTAACGCAAGACAACTGCCTGTATAACTTAAATGGAAAGTGATCCGTGTTCGTGATTAGGATCTGCGACAGTTTTGTTTTCAACGTTGGATCTTGCTTTATTTTACTATAGCTACCTTTTCTACCGAAGTATTTCAATATTTCTGTATATTTCTTTTGTCCATCATTACAGTCAAATTACCTTTGTCAGCTGGTAGTAAGATGGAGTTGTCATCCGACGGTTGGATAAAACAAAAATTGCAATCCAATATCTAGGCCTTCCTCAACAGAAGAATCTGATCTGAAGATTCAGTGCTGAACAAAGGTCTCATCTTCGCAACAACCTCTACTTGGACATCATTGCCAGAATGAGGAAATAGTCTTGTACATTCCTCAGGTTCAAGCAGATAAGCTAAGATAGAAAGGGAGACAGAAACTGGAAAAAACCAAGCCTCCACCAAATAAAACCACGAAACTGGAGAGGGTGGCAATCAAACCCCTACAAAGGAATGAGATCATCATCATCATACTACCCGCTAATTTCATAGGTTTTCGTATTTTCCAGTAGTATTCTCTATGTATTATTTCAATTTCATGCCACAGAGGTAGGTAATCTCCCTTTTATCTCCATATATGGTCAGTTACACTTGATTTTTTTTCCCTCTCGTGCTACGGCCTTGGGATTTTCTTGCAATCTTATCTTAAGAGGGCAGCCTGTCTCTCCTTTATAGTTCTTACGACAGCTGCATTGGATGGTGTACACACAATCCTTAATTATGTTCTCATTGGGAGGTCTTACTCGGAAGAGGTGTCTGCGGAGAGATGAACCACTTTTAAAGATCGTCCTGTTGTTATATAGACCACAGATCTTTTGTATTTTTTCGATAATCATCTTCAGGCAGACCGAAACTGTTTTCTGAGTGTTGCTATTCTCTTGCACCCTTTTATCGCAATTTGTTGAAATTCCTGTCATGTACCCAGAAAACGTTGTGAATATGGTAACAAATACAAATACAACAGTCCGAACAATGTAAATAGTGTAAATAATTAAAATACCTCATCTCAGAAATATATATAGATATTGTTCATTTTAGTTTATAATATCTGATCCTGTTTGTATTAATTGAAACAGATGTATTGTATTAAATTTAAAATGTACCACACGAATCATTTGATAATTTTAGCTTGTGGGGAAGCTATGAGTAGGTACAATTAATTATGTAGCAAATAACAACATGCCGGCTTAATGGTATCGAATTCTGGTTGATTTAAGGCCACTTTCATATTTTACAGAATGCTACTAACAACTCCCCAACAATAAATATTTTGAAGCTGAAATCGAGAGATGTCACAGTCGAAAAAGACATGGAAATAAATGGACGAGGCAGTTCTTAGAACAAGGCATAAATTGTATTTTAACAATTAATAATTAGAATAGGTACTGACAGGTTATACATGATGAGAAAAAGTTATTCCCTCTGCCACAGGATAAGAATGCAGGGTTTGAAATATTTAAAATGCTTGTTGTAGTGGAAAGAAAAGTTCATTTAGCCATGAGTAATCTTGGACAGATGAGTTTGGTTCAAATGAATTCTGGGACGAAACAGTCCTGGTTTGCATCTTGATGAAGTTCGCTGCGGGGCGAAATAGCAAAGTCCTTAAAGAGTTACAAGTGTTAACTCGCTTATGGCAAGATCCAAAAAAAAAACTAACTGCGTTTTACATACCATTTAATACGTCATTAGAAATTGGCGGTAAAATTTATCAGCACTTACCTTAGTTCTGATTGGTTAGGTTTAACCAATCAGATAAATTCTTTTATTTAATACAAATATTTAAACAATAATACAACGGAAAAATGATACACTCTGATTATACATATATGTGCGTGTGTGTGTGTAGGTAAGTGTGGTTAAAAGTCAGATATGCATACGTATGAAGATATGTGCGTATATGCATGATATATATATATATATATGTGTGTGTGTGTGTGTGTGTGTGTGTGTGTGTGTGGACAGCTCCATAAGCTGATAATGTGCGGTCACTTTTGTATAAAATCAAGCCAACTTTATTATTTTGAATTTACATAAACAAAAATAATCCTGTGATCATGTGAATTTATAACAATCTGAGTCCAAAATATTGAGATTAATTGAAACCAGCTTTATTCTGTTGAATTAACAAGTATGACCTGAGTCTCTTGATCATTTTTACCACAATGTGTGCGCAATTACCTAAGCATTGATTTAACACAGCAATTTTCTTTTAAATTTAACTTAGCCTGCATTAACTAATTTATCATATTAACTTATTTACTCGCCTAAGCTTTCGTCTCGCTATGTTTGCAGTAAATATTATAAAAAGAATGCATCCGATGAAAATTGTACGTTTGAGAAAATTATCTTGCGTTCTTGTATGTCTATTTTTTCCTGAAATAGAATGTTCACGGAAAAAATGTGAAAGAAAGGAAAATAGGAGAAAGAGACGAGAAAATATTTTAAAGATAAATGAAGAAGTTAGGAAGGAACATGGGAGAACGAAAGGAATACAGGAGAATAAGAAATAAAAAGGAAGGAAGGGCGACAAGACAAAGATAAGGGGAAAGTGATAAAATAAAGAAGGAAGACTGGAGAAAGAAAGAAAGAAAGAAAGAAAGAAAGAAAGAAAGAAAGAAAGAAAAGAATGAAATGAAAGAAGAGAAAAGGAAAAAAAGAAAAAATTAAAAAACAATCGAAAGAAAGAAAGAAAGAAAGAAAGAAAGAAAGAAAGAAAAGATCTAGAAAAAGAAATAAAAGACTACTAGAGAAAGAGAAGGAAAATGTAAAAAGGAAAACTGGAAAAGGAAAAGAAAGAAAGAAAGAAAGAAAGAAAGAAAGAAAGAAAAGATGATGACAAGAAATGAAGAGAAAAGGAAAAAAAGAAAAAATTAAAAAACAATCGAAAGAAAGAAAGAAAGAAAGAAAGAAAGAAAGAAAGAAAAGATCTAGAAAAAGAAATAAAAGACTACTAGAGAAAGAGAAGGAAAATGTAAAAAGGAAAACTGGAGGAAAAGAAAGAAAGAAAGAAAGAAAGAAAGAAAGAAAGAAAGAAAAGATTATAAAAACAAAGAAAAAATGACGAGAAGAAAAAAGTTTAAAAAATAAAAGAAGAGTGAAGAAAAAAGAAAGAAAGAAAAAAGTTGAAGAAAAAAGAGAGAAAGAGCAGGAAAAGTAAAAAGAAAAGTAAGCCTGGAGAAAAAAAGAAAGAAAGAAGACGAAAAGAGAAATGAACGACATCAAGGGAAATATAAAGGAACAGTAATAAAAAACGAAAAAGACTCGAAAAAGAAAGAAAGAAAGAAAGAAAAGACGAGAGAAGAGAAGGGAAAAGATTAAAAAAGCAAGAAGACTGGAGAAAGAATGAAAACAAAAAAGAAAAGATAATGAAAAATAAATAAAGGGCGACACAGAAGGGCAAAGTAAAAAATGAAAAGTAAAATTTTGAAAGACTAAAGAAAGAAAGAAAGAAAGAAAAGGGCAAATCTTCAACAAAAAAAGAAAGAAAATTATTTTAAAAATGCAAGGATGACGTGAGAAAGAGAGGGGAAAAGTAAAAAAAGGAGGAAGACTAGAGACAAAAAAGTGCGAAAGAAGAAAAGATAATTAAAATAGAAGTGGAGGACGACGAGAGAAAGAGAAGAAAAAGCAAAAAAAAGGGAAGTTTGAAGAAAGAAAGAAAGAAAGAAACAAACAAACAAACAAACAAGGAAGAAAAGATGTCAAAAAAGAAAGAAAGAACAACGAGAAAAAGAGAAGGGAAAAGGGCGACGAGAGAAAGAGAAGGGCAAAATAAAGAAAAAAGTGAAAAATAAAAAAACTGAAAGAAAGAAAGAAAGAAAGAAAGAAAGAGATGGAAAAAGTAAAAAAACGAAAAGTATTAAAAAAGGAAAACTAAAAAAAAAAAAAGAAAGAAAGATGATAAAAAGAAAGAAGGTACGAAGAGAGAAAGAACGAACAATTTTGGAGTAAGAGTTAGATTCTTTTTTCTAAACACTATTTGCAATGACAGATCATTCTGTAAAATGCACGCCGACATTTTTGTAAACAAATATGTTTTAGTCATAAAGATATTTGTAATCACCTACCGAATGAGGAATTCAGTATTTATATCTGCACATGCAATTTAGGGAATAAAAAGACCGGCTAATTTAAAATCATGAAAAGGTATTTTATTTTCATTTCTACAGTATAGCCGCTATTTTTTATTTATAATGAGACTAAAATTGTGTTTCGTTTCAGTCATAACATATTTTTTTTTGCTTTTTAGATAGATATTGCTAAAGCATATTTTCTTAATCCAGTGACGTAAAGAGTACAGAATTCAAGCCAGGATTTAAAAATCGACATAAAAAAGTTGTTTGTGTAATAACGCTTCAGTACAAGATTTTTTATGTAACATGTGAGAGACACAATTATTCTGAATGCCTTACATTACTGTCGGTGATCCAGACGAGAAAGCAGTTGGAAAACAACGTGTCACATGCTTGACGAGGTGGAGTAAATGCAAAGCAGATCAACTACAGCAAAAACAAAGAGGAGTAGCAGAAAGACAAGAGTTGCCTAGAGAAACAAGAGAGTGTATTTTGTTTTTACAATGATGTTTACCCTATAAACGGCCCCAATACCACTCGAGATGGAGGGTTACACAGAGACAATGTTTATGGTATAAGTGGGGAATTTAACGGGTCGCACTAGACTTGAACAAGCTAAGATTGTAGTGATCCGGGAAACTTATTTTGGAAGACGGTTCCAGAAAGTAGCAGTTCGTAGGAAGCAGCTGCTTGAGTGGAACATATATATAACCGTGAAGAGCTATGATTACTCATGCCCGCAATAGAGAATATATATGAAAAAAGAATTAGTTAAGTGCTATATATGATACATGCTTGGGCGATCATGTCTCAAAAGAGACATGACTGACTGGGCAGAGGATTTTCTTGCAGTTGATTGGCATTACTTTCAGCGGTACACTGGTTACCAACCAAGGCTACAGAACCCAATCTTTTCTGCTGTGTGATCCGTAGCGACGGATTAATACCTTCCTCAAGAGTATTTGTGCGTAAGTAAATAAAACGAATTCAACGAGAATTCGACCTCGGCTCTCCAATTTATCATCCCAAACCGATATTCACTGCACCACAACGCACATCCCATATGAAACCTTAATTTGAATCTCCAAAATTATCTACTTGCAAAATCCCTTAATTTCTTCTTCTTCTTTTTCTTCTTCTTCTGTCCGATGCTGTACCAAGTACCATATGACTTTTTACCATCCTTTTTGTTCCTGTTCATTAAATAGGTTTCTTATGCTTCTCTTGCCTTTAATATATCCTGTGAGTGTTAAATTATCTAGACACTCTTTCCTCAGTATGTGTCTCATAATTCTAAACTGTCAATTTTGAATTGTAAGTATTTATTTTCTTGTAGATTCTTCTTTTTCTAAAGTCTTCCTCATTGTTCACATGTTCCATCGGTGGTATTCTTAGCCATTACATCCCGAAAAACGTGACTAAAATGTTCTGGAACCCCATCAGGCATGAGCCACATGCGTCTTCGTATTAGCAGGGGTACATCTTCTAGCAGGTATGGAAGTGTGTATAAAATAAGTGTGAAAGTGTGTAGACAGTCCCTGTAGACAGCTCCTGTAAGACGTGCTGTGAGAATATACTGATCTACGAGACGGTCACCTTCAATTACAGCCTACACATTAATCGTAAACTGATGCTGATGTCCAGCCTGTACCATGGAGATTCTGATCCGCCCACAAATGTTGGTTGTGTAAATTTGTTATTCTATGTCTTCTAAATGGTCCCTCACCTGTAAACAAGACTGAAAAGACAACAACGAATCGGCAGTTTGCGCAATAAACCATCGGCAAAAGTTCTGCCGTAGTGATTGATCAGTGGACAAATATCCTGCACACGTTGCAAACGTTACGGATACAAGAGCTGCTCTAGAAGTACCCTCCATGCGGTACTATGAGATGTATGACATGTTAGAGCCACTTGACTTGTATTAAGACCTTGATCGTCTCCGAGAGTCTGTAGAATGTGTTCTTTCTGATCAGGCGTACGAGCGGATCTCGGTTTTCCTCGATTCATTGTTTGTGGTGCCACGGATCCTGTCTCAGCAACATGATGATAAACGGCAGCAAACATTCGATGACTCGGCTGCCTTCGGGCTGCAAATGTGATCTGATACAGCCGTGCTCCATCTCGTCCATTACCATTCGTGCGGCCATAGGTAAAAATCATTTGCACCTGGTCACGATATGAATATCCTGCCATTGTTAAACGGAACACTTCTTAGTTAACACACTACTACATATGTTAAACGTTGAAGACAGACTAGCCGTACATGTATATGAGTAACAAATGTAATCTAGTCTGCATGGCAACATGGCCCCATATACTGTAAACATTTTTTAAACTTAATAACTCAAAAAATGAAGGATTTGAGGACATATATTTATATGGACATTTGTACTTGTTTTGGTGAGAGGAATACCCACAAAATTTGTTATTCACTGATATTACATAATATTTTTTGCGCTTTTCTAACGAAATTTTTCTGTTTCTTAATACTTTGCTTAGGTTTTGGAAGGCATCTATTACGTACCAGAGTTAAATAAAATGTAATGTTAAATATGCAAGATCAAGCCTCGTTTTATCACTAATAAATACAACGACAATATTTAATAGTGCATTCTTTGACAGTTCTTTTGAGTTTTAGGAAGTGTTTCTCAACACTGATCTAATTTGGGTTCATTTCAATCTTACATTGTTTTTGTTTCTGTTAGTTCTTTTTAAATACCTATATAGCTGTTATTTTTATATTTTTTCCGTTTCATCTCGTTTAAGAACCATTTTCTGTAAACAGCAACAAATCCAGAATGATTGACGCGACAGCTGATCTGAAAACAATACAAAGATCTTCGTCTTTAGATTTTTTAAATGTTGCAATTCTTTTCTCTCTAACACATGTTTCTCTCGATTTATTTGGATGTAAATAGTTTCCTTTTTTTGTGTCAAATTGTATTAATAAGTCACAGATAGAAGTACTGTTCAACCGGTAATAAAGTTCGTCATCAGACAGCCAATACAGTAACATTAAAACTTTGCCACCAGCATTGTTGTTCATAAAATAGTATTTTTTTTAGTTTGTAGACACGACATTGTGCGCTATTGCTGTAGCATATTGGAAAGAATCATAAGACTGTGTAAATTCTTCTTATTTATTTTAAACGAGTGTTACAAACCCGTTTGGGTCAGCAACACATAAAAATACAATTTTAGTTGGAATAATTCTGAAGGGAGTGAATTAAACTATAACACAAGATAATTTTATACAGAAAGGAAATTTATTATAACACACAAAATATTCAGCAAACACACAGGAATAAGGTGATAGAACTATAATATACCGGACACTACTGCAGGTTCAACTTTGTACTAGTTTCACACAATATTCACTGGAAGATAAGAGGTGAGTCTAACGAGGAAGATATTTGGAGGAAGTTTAGGCGGAATGGTAAAGGGTCATTCAACTCGGCTAAAGATTATATATATATATATATATACAGCGAGGGTTTGGTCAGAGTGATTAACAAAACAATCTTTACCTTTCACGGCAGCACGTGGTGTATTCACTGGATGTTGAGGAAGATCTTCGTGTGAGGGTTTTTCGGCTGGTAGCCTGATGGAAGGTTCTTTCGACTTCTTGAACGAATAGCCGGAGTGAGGTCTACGCCTGGCCGGTAGCCCAACAACTCTCTTGGGTTTACTATTTCTTCCTTTTTATATAGAAACAGGGTCCTATATTCATTGGCCCTCTCTTTCCCTAGTCTTTTCCTTCTTTTTCCTGTAACCATAGTTACCAGGCTATTTAATCTCTTTTTGGGAAGGGTAGAACCTGACCCAGTGACCTTATTCATACTACTCTCCTTTCTGGAGTGGTAGAACCCTGACCGAATGACCCGTTACTGCTACTGTTACTATTTTAGTCATGACCCAAGGCTTTTGAGGCGAAAAAACGCTTCTAACTTCCTTGTTACACGAGTTTTTTAATCTTTTATCGTCTTTCATCACAACGTTAAAGTTAAAAGCATAAATAGGAATAAAGTAAATTTGCCTCCATGGGGTGCAAGTTTAAATCTGGCTGGGAACTATTTCTTTAAAGTGAGCTCAAGTTTCAGATGGAATATTTGATGATTTATTTTATTATTTTTTTTTCCTTTGTTGTTTCTTTTGATCTGAACATCCTAAGTAAAATCGGAATATAGGAAATATAGAAGTAGTAACTGGCTGGGCTTGAATTGGTATCCCACACATTTTGGTGGATATTTTTTGTTTTTGTAGTAGGCTAATTTTAAGAAATTAAATGAAAAAAAAAACCTTAAATTCCTTGAAAACTATCATCTATTTAGCATCTTAACATTTTATTAACACCATCATTCTTAAAGAGAGGTCAATCAGCTAATGTCGTTTCTGAAACCAGATACTCTGATAAGCATAACAAAAGATCAAAGGCCTTATACTAAAACGAAAGACAATCCTATCACACTCACCATACTCTCCTACTACTTACCGAACTCAATATTAACCCAGGAAAAGTGGGATTCGAGCTTAGTCCTTTCTAAGAAACGGGACAGGCTTATTCCCTCCTCTAGCTATCAAAGAACTAATCTCTCTCTCCTCCTCCTCTCCCTCTCTCTCCAGCTACGAACTTTCTCGCACAAGGAGGATACAATTTTGCATTCATAAATAAGAAAACTAGCCTTTCAAAAGAAGTTTCGTTCAACGTCCATTCATTCTGCGCCAACTACCCACACATTATTCCGATTCACTCTGACCGTGTAAGCCAGAGAATATTCGACCTGAAATATTGCCATAAAAACACTTAGAAAACTAATATAAACTACTATTCCAAACACTTTCAATTCTTGCTATTTACTTACAGCTGCAGAGTAAGTTGAGTTGAAAAGTAACTGAAAATTAAGATGAAAGAAATACTATTCAAAAATGGATAATTGAGAAAAATATAGATAACTTATGATTAGCGAATAAACTTTTTATTCTGATTCCGTATTTGTTCTGAACATGTATATGATTAGGATTTCCCTGCATAGTGTTCAACAATTAATTCAAATGTATAAACGTGCTATAAGAATTTGAGACGTTTAGCTTCATGTAAAAATTCATTAAAACATTTATGAAAAAAATGCTTTCATTTATGAAAGAGACCAAAAATTGCTGAATAATTTTTTAGGCTTGGCACAATGCCACAGAGACTAAGAATATAATGAGGATTGAACTAAATACCCAGTAGTTTCAACCAGATTAACTCACTCACCATTAGCCACGCCAAAGTATCGCAAGTCGTGGATATAGTTAAGTATTTCTACCGTTGGTGAAGGCCTTGGCGGTAGGCGGAAAGATTCGATTTCTACAGTCATATCACCAGCATAATCGATTAGAAGGTATTATTTTAGGGGGTCATACAAACACACACACGCGTGCACGCGCGTTCGCACGCGCAAAAAAAAAAAAACCGGCGTAGATTGAAATGTCCTACTAAATAAAGATTGTGCCCCCGACAGGAATAGAACCTGTATTCTACTTTCTTAGTAGGCCTTCTTAATCTAGGCCCGTTGTTGATTTCAATCTTGAAGAAAAAATACAGATACCAAATCTAATACGTGTATTCACTAATAATAACGTTTAAAGATTAAAGAAATCATATAGAATATAAAAATCTATTAAAAATACAATATATATATATATATATATATATATATATATATAACGCTTTATTTGATGGGAACTCGTGTGTGAGTAGAGATTTTTGTTTTTCAAAAGGTGCAGCCTAGAGATCGAAGTATTACATATATTAGTTTTCATAATTTAAATATTCGAAAAAGTCACGTCTACTCATCATATAATCTTTATAACAATAAGAAATGTCGGATTAAAAATTCATTTAATTGCTTTAATATTTAAAGGTAAAATATTTCAAAACCTTTTTCTATGTACAGTGGGGAAAATAAGTATTTCATATGCTGATTTTTTGAGTTTGCCACCTTACAAAAATGGGAACAGTCTATAATTTTCTAGGTAGGTCGGTCTTGAAATTGAGAGATGGAATATTTTTTTTAAAATATAGAAAATCAAATTATATTAGTTTTTGAACATTTATTTGGTTTTTTTTTTAAAAGAAAAATTCACCCCCTACCAAACAGTTATGATTCAGGCCCCACAGACCGGTTATGTGACTCGGAGGTATATAGACTAGCCCTGTTACTCATAATCAAGCACTCATTACCTGTGTTGAGCACCTCGAGGTGGTGCAATGGTTAGCAAGCTTGTCTCGCTAGCACTATTGCAATTAAGTAGTGAGTTCGATCCTCACTGGGTGCCCCATACTTTCGGCCTTGTGCCACATCTAAGCTGCGCTTAGTAAATTGGGCACCTCGAGGTGGTGTAATGGTTAGCAAGCTTGTCTCGCTAGCACTATTGCAATTAAGTAGTGAGTTCGATCCTCACTGGGTGCCCCATACTTTCGGCCTTGTGCCACATCTAAGCTGCGCTTAGTAAATTACACTCATTACCTGTGTTGAGCACCTCGAGGTGGTGCAATGGTTAGCAAGCTTGTCTCGCTAGAACTATTGCAATTCAGTAGTGAGTTCGATCCTCACTGGGTGCTCCATACTTTCGGCCTTGTGCCATATCTAAGCTGCGCTTAGTAAATTACTAATAGGGCACCTCAAGGTGGTGTAATGGTTAGCAAGTTTGTCTCGCTAGCACTATTGCAATTAAGTAGTGAGTTCGATCCTCACTGGGTGCCTCATACTTTCGGCCTTGTGCCACATCTAAGCTGCGCTTAGTAAATTATACTCATTACCTGTGTTTTGGCCTTGAGCCACATCTAAGCGATGCTTAGTAAATTAACTCATTACCCGTGTAAAAGACTAGTTCATAGAATCCTTCAATGAATCAAAATCTAATCTTTCTATAATGGTCAAGACGAAAGACTTGTCTAAAGACATCCGGGAGAAAATTTTATACCTGCACAAGACTAGAATGAGCTACAAGACTATTGGCAAGCAGCTAGGTGAGAAGGGAAGGAGTCAACGGTTCGTGTGATAATAAGAAAATAGAAGAAACACCAATTGACTTTCTTCCTTGCACCACGCAAAATCTCCCAACGTGGAGTGAACCTGATGATGAGAAAGGTGAAGGAACAACGCGGCAAGAGCTTGTTGACGATCTCAAGGTAACTAGGGTCACAGTCACCAAGATGGCCATTAGTAATACATTACATCGTAGTAGACTGAAATAATGTAGTGCCTGCAAGGTCTCCCTACTCAAAAGGCACATTTGAAGTTTGCAAATGAAGGTTGGAAGAAATTGCTCACTTCAGATGAGACTGAAATTGAGATTTTTTTGACATCAACTCGAGTCGGCGCCTTTGGAGGAAAAAAGTACGGCCTTGTGCCACATCTAAGCCGCGCTTAGTAAATTATAATAAAGGAACAGGAAGACTACATTGAGTCGAGGGAAAAAATGGATGGCGCCAAGTGCAGTGAAATCTTGAGTGAAAACTTCCTTGCCTCAGCCAGGACACTGAAGATGTGTCTTGGATTAGTGTTCCAGCATGATAATGACCCAAAGTATATGGCTAAGGCAACAAAGGGAGTGGCTCAAGAAGAATAAGGTAATGGAGTGGCCTAGTCATTCTCCGGACCTTAATACTTTAGAGAATCTGTAGAGGGAACTGAAGCTTCGAGTTACTCAACGTCAACCTATAAACTTTAAGAATTTGGAGAGGATCTGCAAAGGGGTGGGTGAGCCAAAAGCCCCCTTGATATCTGTAAAAACTTGGTAACCAACTACAGGAAGCGTCTGGCTGCTGCGTTTGCTAACATGGGTTTCTTCAGTAAATACTGAGTTAGGTTTTGCTATGGGTTGAGAAAATTATTTTTCAATAAAATACAAATAAATGTTCAAAAATTAATATAATGTGATTTTTTATATATATATATATATATTTTATTCTATCTCTCACTTTTTAGACGAAACTACCATGAAAATTATAGACCATTCCTATTGTTATAAGGTGGCAAACTCAGAAAATCATACCTTATTTTTCCTTTATTGTATCTGATTAGTTGAATTTTAAATGATTTGCAGGTTTATGATTATTTTCTGCCTTCTGTTTTCCCATTTTGAAAATAAGTTCATGGTACAGAGGTGTGTGTTTTTTTTTTTTTTTTTTTTTTTAAGCATTTATTTGAAATCAAATGTTAGTGTTTTGTTTGTTCGTCATAAACTTAGTCGTATTCATAAGGAGGTAATTATGCTGTTTTAGTATCATTTCTCAGTATATCACGAAATGTTTTTTTTTTTTTTTTTTTTTTTTTTTTTTTTGTTCATGTTTTTATATACAATTATTTACTTCATCAACCCTCCTGTCCATTGCTTTTATCATAGTCATTTCCGTTCGTGATGATCGCCTGACTGCGTCCCTACTATACTAAGTAGCAGCGGCCATATGCAATGTCAGAAGCTAAAAATGGTGACGCCGGCTTTACCGATTTACTTTCTTTTAAAATCATGTCCTGGGTGAGGTTTGTCGATATTTTTTAATTGAAAAGCGTTGAAAGTCACTATTTTTAAAGTAGTATTCAAATTATTAAAAAATGAAAGACTACAAAATACAAATATGCATATAAAAGAAAAGTAGCACGATTTTCTTAATCGGATTAATATAAAAATAAATAAATTGTTCACTATTTTCAATGATGCGTATGTTTGTGCATTTAATGGTTTTAATGTTCAAAGTATTCCTTTTTATTCATACAAAGTCGCTTTATTTTCTTATAAAATTTCATACAGATGTCTTTTGTAGGCTTAAACTTTATAAAAGGATTAGATCTCCTTTGATTTTTCATTCATCAGATCAGCCTTCTATTTGAAATGCAGCGTGTCTCTACGTTTTGGTTATTTCAGTTACCAAATTTCCGTTAAGTTTCACTTGGATATAGACCACAAACAAAGATGATGAAATTAGAGTTTGAAATATCTTACGTATATCTATCTGTATATTAAACACAAAATATATGTGTCTAGAGAAAATAAACTATTTGAAATTGCTTTGAATCTGGTATTCTATATAGCATTCGGGCTATTAAAATGTTGAGATGATGTTAGTGTGACTAAATATCTTTTTATGTGTTATGTCCTTTAGGTTGTTGGGGATCATGCTTATCTACTGCTTTCTGTATTTCGTTATATACATCAATTCTTCCTATTTTATAACACCACATTATTTTAATGGTATTTTCTGCTCTAGCCTTTTGCCCCAAATCATTAGATACGTTAATCGGCTTTTCTTGCTTTCCATGTGTCCTGCAAGAATTAAATTCTCCAAACCTTCTTTTCTGGTATGTCGCAAATATTTCAACTGTTTTTTCTTGTTATCAATACTTTCGTTACAGTTACTATTCTCCTTGGAACGCATTCTTTGTCAATGATATTTTCCATTCGTTGATAGAACATCAGAATTACCCCAAGTTTATTCTATCATCTGTTCCTGCTTTCTCTGTCAGAAGATTGGCTATTATATCACAGTATTTTCGTTGTTTCTAATGTTATTTTTTTATCTTTCAGTACCTTATTCAGTTTCTGATAAATATATTTATTACCCGAGTTAATTTATTGCGATTTACAAACATTAGTATAACAATTAAGTTAAATACTTTATATTTACTTTGCTTAATTTAATACAACCAAAGTCAAATAAAGTAGGTAATGACTTATACCAATATTTCAAATAAAATCTTCTCCCTTGCAAATAAGCATTCAAAATTTTACTTTTACCTGGGCTTGAAAACCGATTATTTTTCCTGATAGAAAATACTGCAAAAGCAAGTCAATAAAATCTTGTACTGAAAACATTCTAATAATTTATATAATTTTCTAAGCTTAGCTAAGTACAGAACAACTGGTAGAGATATATAGCCGGAAAATTATGTTGGGGCAATTTTTCATGTCATGCCGAGAAAACCATTTGAAATCCTGACATTTTTAATGCACTTAAACGCCGATCACCGCCGCCAGTGAGAAATATTAGGTTGTCCGGAATATTTATGACGATTTGTAGTCGTTCCTGTTCCAACACGTTAGAATACGTCAAATTTATTGGCAGATATAATATGCTTACATTTCCGATCAGAGCACACGTTAAACGATCTCTAGAGAAAGGAAGTTTAAAGTTACTTAATTCGTGTCAATTTGACATCCCTATGAAAATTGAAGATTATAAGATGCATTTTAGATACTTGATGCTTTTTTATTACTATAAAGGCAAATATGCCTCGCAAGTAACGAAAAAGATATGTGTTGTATACGGTGAAGGTGATTTAGCTAATAGAACTGTACGGAAGTGGTTCGTTAAGTTTAAAGTTGGCGATTTTAGGCTTATTGATGAAGACCTCTCAGGCAGATCCTCCTACTACAGATGACAATCAAATCAAGACATTGATTGAGAACAACCCGCATTACACAACATTGTAAATGGTAGAATCACTAAATTTATCACCCATGAGCAATTAGTGATGCTTGGAGACTCAGATCGGTACGATTTTTGAGTACTACATGATTTGAGTGAAAAGAATTGTTTGGATTGCATTTCTATCAGTGATTTGCTGTTCAAACGCAATGAAAATACACCCTTTTAAGCAAATTGTGACGGGTGATAAGAAATGTTTTTTACAACAATGTTCAGTAATAAAAGAACCAAATTTAGCCTCCCCAAAGCCGGTTTTAAGAAAGTCATGCTATGCATCTGATTGGAAAGGAAAACTTTACTATGAGCTTCTGCCAAGTAATCAGCCAATTGATTCTAAAAAATACTGCTCGCAGCTGAACGAATAAAAAAAATGCCCAGAATTAGCGAACAGGAAAGGTGTTGTTTTTTATCAGGATAATGCCTGACCTCACATTTCTTTGGCGACCTGGTAAAATTGTTGCTACTTCGCTAGGATGTGTTACCCCACCTGCCATATTCAGACATTACTCTTTCGAATTTTCATTTATTCAGGTCCTTGATTTTAAATGATCTCAATGGTAAAAATTGTAATTTTTTGGATGAGATACAAAACCACCCTAATGAGTTATTTTCCGAGAAACCACCGAAATTCTGGGTAGACTAAATTGCGTTCTTTTTATAAGTAATTCAAAACATGCATTGACGAAAATATTCTATTGAATTTTATGAAAGAAATGATGATAGTTTCTTTAAGTGTTAAATAAAACCCCTGAACTTTTATAATAATAAAAAGTTAATTAAAGACAATCAGTTTTTGCTTTAATTGCCAAAGACTTATGATAATAAAAGACACACGGAATAATAAGATAGTGCATTACATCGCTGAGTTCACATGGGATTAATTATTATTTTTAAAGATTTCGAAAGACGATTGTTATATTTGAAAGCTTTAAACAGAATTCACTTTCACTATGATGTAGGAAAATGATTGATAATATTATTTTTCTAGTAAAGGTCAGGAAATGATGGTGTTTTTATTACTGGAAGAGTGCTGGTACAGACATTTGTGGTTTAATGAAAGACTTAACAATTATGATCAAATCAGGAAAACTCGGAGAAACACTCCATATACCAGTAGCATTGGGAGCCTTCCTTCATACCTCTCTCTCTCTCTCTTTATCTTTCTCTTTATCTCTTTCTCTTTCTCTCTCTGAAAACATTACTGTAATGACATCTGAACATAACCAGAAAAAGACCAACGTTGCAGAAGATACTGGCAATTCTACAAATGAATGAGCAAAGGTGTTTCTAGTGTGTTTTGATTGTAAGCAGTTCTGCCAACGTCACAGCTAAAGAGATTTTTATGTGTCACAGCTAAAGAGATTTTTGTGTTTCATAGACACAAAAACAGGTTTAATTCGGTGCCTTTCTCATCCTAAACGTTCTGTTTTTGCTAGAATAAAAATAAAATTTTTGGACAACAACTTCTTAAAATAAACGCCAGCGTCTGTGGTCTTCATTCTAATATAATCTTACTACCACTGACTTTACATGTGACTTACGTAATTCAATATAACTGAGATTATCAAACCAATCACAATCAATTTAACCCTAAAGATCATCATGAACACTTGCTTATGTTTGGTGTCTTAGTTTCGCAAGGGAAAATATATTTCAAAATGTAGCATTTAATCAACTGCTTATCTGTACATTCAGATAGTTAAATTGTATAATTGATAAAATATTTAATAAATTAATTTTATTTTTACTGATATACATTTATTGCACATTTATTAATATATATTTACTAGCCCTGTTGTATTACATCGAGCATTGTTTTTTATTACGAGTACGTTACACACACACACACACACACAAGGTGTTGCTGAAATGTCTTTGGCTTAAACGTCAAGACACTCAAAATTAATCATAATGATTTTGAGAAGTGGGTCAATCCGACTACATTTCACCGGTCATATGTTTAGAATATATATATATATATATAAATCCGCAGACAGATCTGTTTCGCTGTATCACAGTTCATCAGTACGGTTAGACTCCGATTGCTTTATATATTCTAAACATATGCTGTTAAATATGACAAACAATGAATGTCTGTCATGTTTAATCATGGACCGTTCTGAACATTGTATTTTGGCTTTAATTTCAGGTGAAAATAAAGACAAAAATTGTCTCAACATTTGGATATTTTTTATGCTGGTTCTAAGCTTTCGGCTCACATGAGCCATCTTCAGAGAGCTTACGGGGACATTATTATAAAGACATCCACCATCAATGATGATTTTATCTTGTGTTGGCATAAAATATTGCTATGCAACGTTAACAGTCACCGAAAAGCAGACACAGTAAAAAGAGCCATCAGATATTATAGGCTATCTACAGTAAATCAAAACAAACCACACTTAATAAAATCACATTTCAATTTGGTCACAACACATTACATTGCATTTGGACATATGGTTCTGTTAAATTTTCGGTCACTCACGCAGTGTGACGTCATAGAACCGCATTATAAATGTACAAACTGCTTTGAACCCCTTTGCATAGTTTATAAAACACAGGTACACGTCCTTCTGCATTTTTATTGCTCATTCTTATAACATTATGAGTAACAATATCGCGTTTCTTGTTCAGTTGTCTTTGACAAAACCACACTAATCTTGTCCTATCTATAGCCTAATACTACCGCACGACTTATTTATCAGAATTTGGATGATGAGTTTTGTTATGTGGCTCATTAAGTCGATTTTTTTGGTGGTGTTCATATTCGTTTGCGCCTGTTTCTTAGGCAGTGCTATGAAATAGATCTGCTTAGGTCTTCCGGTCTTCTGTTGTAAATTTCATTTATCATTTCTGTCATCTTGTGTATGTCGAAATTGTCTAAGGCTGTCAGAATCTCTATTACAATCCTGTCTGGCCATGCCGCTTTGTTTTGTTTTTTGCAATTTGACAAGTGTAGGTCTTAATTAAGTTTTTAATACTTCCGGTGTGTCGATATTTCTGTGTATTGCTGGTTGTCTTCTTTCTGTGAAAGAGATCTCCGATATATTCATTCCATCGCTGAAGTATTTTTTCTTTCTCTAATATGAGCACGCCGTCCTTGAATTTTATGCAGCCTGTTGATGAGCATGTCTTTTGTTAGTTCTTTTACTTTTTATGCATATTTACTTTATTTGTAATAATTAATCGCAGGGAGGTGGTCGCTTCCGCAGTTGGAACTTGGATAGATTTTGCCGTGAACAACAGCATTACTTAATATCTGTTGAGAGTTATGTAGTCGATATGGTTTTAGTTTCTCCACCTGGGCTTTTCCATATCCATAATCGTCTTGGATGATCTTAGAACCAGGTGTTGGCTATTAACTAGTCACTCGCTGTGAACCATTAGGCTTATTTTTTCTCCGCGTTCGTTGAGGGTCCTAATTTGCTTGTTATTTCACTTTCTCTGTCCTTGTCTACTTTTACACTCCAATGATAATTATAATTTTTTGTGATATTTACAATGAGCATTGGCATTGTCTAGCATGGAGTAGAAAAATTCGATTCCTTCTTCTTCCGTACTTTGTGCTGTCGGTGCATACAGGATTATAATATATATGTTGAAAGGCTTTCCTTTCAGTTTAACAACAAGAATTCTTTCAGATAACTGATAGTGTCCAAGAACGGATTTCTTCATGTCTTGATCTAGTATCAATCCAACTCCTTTTCCATTTTTCTCTCCGCCTACATATATAATCATGTGATTGTCACTGATAAAATGTCTGTTGTTTGGCTACTTGGTTTCACATGCACCCAAAATGTTGACATTTAACCCAATTATCTCCTATTTTACATTTACTAACTGGCCACAATTGTTTAACGTTCTAAATTTCATGTCCCGAGAGTTATTTTTTGCGTGATGTGAACAGTCGCTGGATAACGATCCGGTGACACTTGTCGTTTCTTTCCAAGCGAGAGATAATTTTCGAGGAATTTTATCCCTTTTACACGGTTTATGCTAAAATTTGCTTGCTAACGGTCAGGTGAGACCTGTTGTGCATGTACCTTTCCTGGTGAGGAGTTATTTCCCATAGACTAAACCCTCTTCCCGCCGTTATATTTCATATTTTGTTTGAAAATTGGCATGATGTTTCTTGGGATTAATAGTGGAGTGGTTTCCCAATGGTTTGTTGAGAAGCTGCTCCTAGTTAGTTGGCCGTTAACTCATTGACAGTTCTAGCACCTTTGTTTTAAGTTTTGTTTTTGAACCTATTTGGTTGCTAACAACCCACCACACATGGAATATGGAACATGGAGTTGGGTAGCCGGTTTAGTCGCCGACACTCCAACGATATATATATATATATATATATATATATATATATATATAGGTAAAAAGAAAGAATTTATAGTAGGGAGCTTAGGGGTTCGAATGAACAGTCGATTTACTTAAACCAAGAATATTAATGAAGGAGGATAATGACAAGGAAACACGTGGGTAGTTTTAGCAAAAGAATATATTCATGAATTTACACCCTTGAAGTTCTAAGTAGCTCGTTTCAGGAAAATTAATCAAAAATTCTTAAAGTCCGTAGTTATAACGAATTGTCATAAAGAGACTACAACTGACTAAATGATCTGACAGAAATATTATTAAACAAATGTTTAAAGCTAAGGTAAAAGAGTTCGTTGCTAACCGAAGGGATATATGGCTTGCATAAAATAGACAAAGAGTTAGTTTGAAATACTTAACTTACTTGGATTGTTGAGAGGAAATAGTGCCGCATGCTGGTTAGAAGCCGATAATATAATTGGCGACTAAGTTTACACTGGCGAATACTTCAATGCTGAAACTAAACGAAACAAAACTTTCTCATGATTCAGGCACACTTCTCTCATTAATTGATCTTCACATATTATATTAAAAAATATTGCGTAGAGTTGCTACTTTTTTTTCCTTCTTCCTTTTGGCTCACCAACCAATTTCTGGGAGTGCAAAGTTTTCATTGGCCCAAAAAGAATTCACATGGGCTCGCGAATTTCTTTCCTTCTTCATCAGCTCACTTCTCGTATCAGTGAATACACATTTTTTTTTTCTGATTTCTTTCAGGAAATTAAAATGAAAATAGAATTAGCTACAATTTTTAATCCGCGAATATGTGGCGCCCATATAAATTCATTTCGAACCTAAAAACTTTGAACTGTGAACAATGAACCAACTGTATGTGCGTTTGTTTAAAGAAAATTTAAAAAATACTTTTATAATAATAGGATTTCACTGACTTCAACCGTTATGCATTAAAAATGTCCTTATATTTATGTCGAACAGAGAAAAAAACGATATAATGAGAGGGTATTAATAACTATGCCTCCTTAGTTAGGCGAGACGTGGGAAAGCGCCGGCTCAGTGCACTGACTGATCTCTAGTTGTCGTTGAACAAAAGGGCAAGAGATCCACCTTCACTGACGTTGTGTTTGAAGATTTGAAGGATTTTTCTTATTCGGTGTTCGGAACGCCTTCCAAACTTTTCAATCAGAGTCACGTCACATGAACTGCTTGCAACTCCTTCCAGGTCTGAACATGAAATGCAGTTGCCGACCGCTGGGAGAATCATTCTTTCTTTTAATAAATAAGAAATAAACAAATCTTATTTAACTGCGATTGGAATGTTCGTTTTATTTCTCCTCAAAAATTGTAATACATCCGACTTCACCCTAAATTATACCATGGCTTGACGGTGGGACAATTATCAAAATCAATATATTTTAAATTGGATGTTTTTAAAAAATAGGTAAGGGAACTGCTACAATCGGCTTCAGCTAGTCGCCGTTTTATCGATGATTCAGAAATTACTATAGTTGCCACCTCAAATTTTCCTAAATATGTATCATTTATTATTATTATTTCATTACCGGGTGATTAGCAGATTATATTAAGTGCTTAAACTAGCACTTGATATCTTGTTGCTGCTAGCGGGTTTGTCTATAATTTTCTAAAAGGTGCTTAGTTTTCAAATCGACGTTACAATATCCTGCTGGTTTGCACTGGTTTAAAGACACTGAGGACCTAAAACAATATTAAATTATCTGCTGCTATGCTCTTGTTTATATAAGAATATCAGGGTATTAAAGTATCATATTTTACGCTAATCCCTAAAACAATAGCTCAAATATCTACGTGTTTGATTGTGAATCATTCGTCATTTTTTAAATTAATTGTTACTAAATTAGTTATATTCTTATTTTTCAAAATTTAATATTCTATATAGTTCATTATGAAGGTTTCAAGAAGTGAATTTAAGGAATAGTTTTGGGCAGAGATTCATAGGAGCATTCTTATTTTGCAAGGCATTAATTGTCATTTCAATTAACTCTTCCAAGCTAGATTTCCTGGACTCTATATGTATATAAAAGAAGAGCGGGCATATGCTAGTGATGTTAAATTTTTGTAATTCCGTTGTCGTCCTTCGGGTCGAGATATATGTAATCCCTTCGTGGTCCTTCAGGTCGTTAGTTAATTAATGTTGTTTTTTTTTATCGAGTGGTCATGAGTTCAGCCTTTGGATCACTGTGGTGAAATTCATATATTCAGCAGGAACAAACAAGTAACTGCATCACAGAGGCAAAAATATCACAATAATACAAGATATCTCATTCAGTCATCATTTACTTTGGATGTGTAACCTGCATTTTTTAAAATTGAATCGCCTTTGCTTTCTTTAGTGTCGGTGAAAACGATATGGAGTAAATCTGTAGTTTGGACATCCGGTAAAAATGTGAGGAAGCAGTATATTTTTTTCGACATTTCCCTCAGAAACAAAATTGCCGGCTATTTTCCAAGTTATTCGAAAGCGCACAAATTCGACTTATAAATGCGCAGTTATTCAAATAATTTTAATGTGATTTTATTCAGCCTTTACTCTCCTTTGAATTTGAGCGGAAGTTTCGAGCAATTTTGAGTGATAACATTTGTCCAGTAAACATATTATGTCTGTGAACACCTACAACTTTCACAGATAAGATAATTAGACGTGTACTTGCATAATTTATTGACTTCTAGAATTTTTTTATTTTCATAACCTTTACTTACACTACCATATTTAAGTATTACCCAAGACTTGTTAGGAATTGACATTTTAAAAGAATTTTATACGTTTCCTGATATGAAACTACAATATGCAATTGTATCGACTCTTTAAGAAACAAAGATGAAAGATTAAGTAGGAAAGGCTTTTAAAAAGTAGATATGTATGATGGTTACTCGATACTGAAGAAATGAAAGCTATAGAGTCTAGAAAAAGATGCCACGGAGTCTCTTTTCAATATATTAAGAATATTTAGTGAAAAATATTTAATAATTTCTTTCTGCGATTTTGTATTCTGATTTTGTTAAGCTGATTAAAGGTGTTAAACGACTAATTACTGCGCAATCTCGATGAAAGTCTTCAAAATAACTGAGTCCTGGTCCACCGACACACATCCTCCCCATATATATGCGTTCTTTTATTTTTTATGTTTTTGAAAGCTATTCATAGATATTGAAATATATTTGTATGTGTCAGTTAAAATTTCACACCCAGTCCTAATTATATAATTGTAGACATTGTGCCACCAATGGCAGATTTTTTCATTTGAAATCCTAAGGAATGATTCCAGCTCAGGGTAAACTTTACGGCCAGTCTTCCCATTCCCCCCTCTCCTCTCTCTGTCTCTGTCTCTCTCTCTCTCTCCCTTGTATATATATATATATATATATATATATATTGGGTATAGTCTCTTTTCATCAATGAAGCTTCTGGCTGATTGAATACTACCAAGTGAACTAAAAAAATTTAATTGACAAATTGTCACTTAACTCAGTAAATATTCAAAATTGAAGCTGGATCCTATGTGTAAAAGTGTCTAATCGGACTTATATTAAGTCTGAACTTAATAATCACAATCTCTCGCCCTTCTTCCCATCAACATCTTAATAAAATCTCCCATAAATCTGTTATTCAGTGATGCAGGTGAGAGACTAACGGAATTACCCTCACAAAAGACACAGGTTTAAATTATTTTCTTTATATATATATATATATATATATATATATATATATATATATATATGTGTGTGTGTGTGTGTGTGTGTGTGAGACAACAAACTCACTGTCGTACTGCCGGCGACCAAATCGGCTACCCCACTCCAAGCATTTTTGCGGGTGAGGCGGGATGTTAGCAGCCCGGTAGGACAAAAAAAAAAAACTTACAAAAATGGCGGAAGAATTCTTAGGGAGCCAACGGCCGGCTAACTAGAGGTGGTGTCTCGATAAATCTTTGTGAAGAAAGCAACGGAAACCAATCCACTACTACTTTCAAGAAAAATCATGCCTTTTACAAAATCAACATATAAAACCCAACGGCGTGAAGGGGGTTAAGTCCAAAAGAATTAACTCCTCGCTCAGTAAGGACCGATATGGGCAATAGGTGTCATCCAGTGACTCTTAGCGCTAACGGCATAAAGGGGACATAATTTTCCAGAACTGGTCCCTCGCCTGGAAAGGAACGACGTGAGCAACAGGTGCCCCTGGATCGTTATCCTGCGACTGTGCGCAACAAACAAAAAATTACTTTAAGGACATGGAACATAAGAACGCTGAACAGCTGTGGTCAACTGGAGAATGTCAAGCAGGAGTTGAGCAATATTCTGGGAATATGCAAAACAATGGAAATTTTATCTCATCACCGACAACCACAGGATCATATATGCAGACAGTCAAAATAATAAAATAAGAGTCGGCTTGATAATAGAACGAGATATGAAGAATATCCGAATGAGTCCTCGTGGTCAAACTGAAAGGAAAACTTTTCAACATTGCGGTTATAGTAGTGCATGCACCAATAACGCAAAGCACTGAGGAGGAAATAAATTCATTCTACTTTGCGCTGGACAATGCCAATGCTCAGTGTAAAGCACAATAAATTAGAATTATCATGGGAGACCTGAAGGCTAAAGTAGGCAAAGAGAGGGAAGGTATATCTGTTGGCAACTAGGAATCCGCAATGACAGAGGAGAAAAATGGGTAAAATGGTGCACAGCGAACGTTCAAGTAATAACCAACACCTGGCTTCAAGAACACCCAAGATGATTATGAACATAGAGAAACCTAGGAAGTGACACAAAGAATCAAATAGACTATATAACTATAAACAGGAGATTCAGGAATGCAGTTGTTCATTGTAAAATATTCAAGTGCTAACTCTGGAAGCGACTACCTCCCGGTTATATGTAAACTAAGGATGAAACTTCGGAGACTGAAGCAGCCTAGTGAAGCATTCAGACTGCAATAAAACAAATTTGTGGATGACCCCAAGCTGCAGGAAAAATACACGGACAATATGTAAACAATATGTGTGACAAATTGGAAACGGAAACTAGAAATGGGACGCCCTAAAGGAAGCGTTCATGATATCGGCTAATGACATCATCCCAAAGGAAAACAGACGTAGAAAAAAATGAGTGTATCACAGATGAAATTCTCGACATGATGCAAAAGAGACAGAAAATAATGGAAAGACATGAAACGGAATACAGGAAACTACAAAAGGAAACTACAAAAGGAAATAAGCAGCAGTGCAGACAGGCTAAAGAGGAATGGTTAACCGATTAATGTGCAGAAATAGAGATTGAGCACGTCTAATAAAGGAGATATGAATACAAAATAAGAAAACTAACAGAACAAAAGACCTGCTCCTCAACAGGATGTATAAAATCTAAGGATGGAACGCTCATATTATGGAAAGAGGAAATACTTCAGGTTAAAAAGACATATAGGAGATCTCTTCTACAACAAGGCGAGAGCAACCAAGAATGCATAGAAACATCGACGGGACAGTAATATTAAAATCCAAAGTGGAGGCTGCACTGGCCAAACTGAATAGAAACAAAGCAGCTGAACCAGACGACATTGTAATAGTGATGCTGACAGCCTTAGACGATTTCGGCGTAGACAAAATAGAAATAATAAATAAAACTACAACAGAGACAATATTCAGGAAGACCTAAACAGATCGATTTTCATAACAGTGCTTAAGAATGCGAAGTCCACTGAACAATCAGCTTAATAAGTCACGTAACAAAACACATCAATCGAATTCTGATGAATAGAACGCGCAGCAGAATCAAACCAGAAATAGGACAACCGCAATGGCAGTTTTGTTAAGGAGACTTGAACAAGGAACACGATATTTATGTTTAGAATCTTGTCAGAAAAGGAAATACAAATGCAGAAGGATGTACCTGTGTTTTGTAGACTACGCAAAGGCATTCGACAAAGTGCACCACAAAGACCCGATGGAGGTTCTCAACAAACTTTATATATTCGGAAAAGATATTAGAGTAATCAAGAGACTGTACTGGCAACAAAATGTCTGTATACAGACAGGAAACGAGTTCAGCAGATATACAAGGATAGAAAGGGGTGTGACTTCTCATCATTTCTTTTCAACCTATACAGTGAAACAATTGTGAGATAGCTAGAAGTTCTGCCAAGATTTGTCATTGGTGGCCGCAAATCTGAATAATATAAGATACGTAGATGATACAGTGCTGATAGCGGACAAGGAAATTAAACTACATAACCTCCTACAGGAAGTAGTTAAAGTGGAAAGAAAGGACTACATATAAACTATAAGAAAACTGAATGCATGACAATCAGTAAAAGGAGTATCCCAAAATGCCAAATCTAAGTAGGGTATACTAAAATCCAGCAGGTACAAAAATTTAAATACCTGGAAAGTGTTCTAAGAGAGGACAGAAAGAGTGACACTGAGATCCGAAGGTGTATTGGTAAGGCGAAAGATGCATACCAGGAGCTAAATAGAGTATTGAAAGGCTTGAAACAAAGAATAGTACTGGACTGTTATGTGATATTTGTCCTTTAATATGGCAACGAATCTTGGACAATCTTATCAAAGATTAAGGAAAGACTTGTAGTAATCAAAATTTGGTGCTGCAGAAGGATGCTATGAATACCACGGACAAAACATGTGAACAGCAACGAGTTTCTGGAGAGGATGGACACGAAAAGGAAACTTATACCTAACATCACGAAAAGACAGCTGAAGTTTCTGAGACATATAGTGAGGAAGGAGAGCTTGGAGAATCTGGTTCTCACGGATAGGAGGAAGGAGAGATAAGCGGAAGTAACGCGTGTCATACTTGAGGGACTTAAGTAGATGGAAGACGGAGCGAGGTTTGAGCGGGATGGCAGGAGAAGGGATGTTAAGAGCTACAAGGTATAGTGCGATGTGGAGGGCCATGATTGCCAACGTCCCGAAGTGACACAGCACATACAAGGAGAAAAAGAAGTCGCTTGAATATCGCGAGACCGTGAAACTTATGTAGTGACTATAGTTGTTCTTCGTTGAGTGTTGTTGTTGGGATTCGTTTTCTTTCCTATTCTTTTCTTTTTTTACTTTTGCTCCGTCTGGATAGCCTAGACGTTGAGAGCTTTAATTTACTGCGTAGGTAGGGGTTGACTTCTGGTCATTTTAAAAAAAATTATTTTCTTGTTGGAGATTTTTATTTTATCTAAGGTATTAGGTTTTCTGGTAAGTTATTAGCTGGACACACCAATATATATATATATATATATATATATATATATATATATATATATATATATATATGAGGAAGCTTTACCGATTAAACAAAATCCGAATAGTGTCTTTAAGCGAAATTCTTATTTTCATAGATTCCTCGAAATAATCATATCTACTTAATTTCGTATCCAAACCTAAACAAAGTAACTTTCTAATGTAGTAATGGATTTTCTATTTATTAATCCGAGAGATTTTATCACTTTAGACGTTATTTTTAGTGAATACTCATATTTGAATAGACGCTCCGTTTATTTATAAAACAGTATGTTTATTTATTTTCGTCTACCGGCCTGAATATTCAAGAAATCTTTTTAAAGAAAAATATACGCTATCCGTTTATACATCTTTAGAAAATTACTGTGTACGTTTTGATACGAAACTGAGCAGATATAATAATTTCGAGTAATATATATAACGAGAATTATTTCGCTTAAAGCACACACACACACACACACACACACACACACACACACACACACATATATATATATATATATATATATATATATATATATATATATATAAAGGGTGCTGAAAAGTTATCGGTTATCTACCCCACTTCCCAATTCTGATCACATGATACACGAGAATTTTTTCTAATCTCTTCATAGTCAAGCCGAAAACTTTTTCAGCACTCACCTTTCTTAGAGCGCGGTGTGGGACTTTTTGACCCGAACAGGATATTTGATTAAATTTTAGGAAGTGCCTCGGAGCAAAAACTTAAGTAGAGACGTCCATTTTTGAAATCTGATCAAATTTTGAGAAGTGAGCCAGGCTGAGACTATTTCAGCCCTGCCTCGATAAAGTTAAAGGCGTTTTTAAGTAAATGAATAGATTTGAATATTTTGAAGTAGAAAAGCAATTTCGGCGTAATATTAAAATAATAGAGCTCATTCTATGAATCGAACCCAACATTAACAGTCTACAATAGTCGTACATTAACCATAGATCAACGAAAGTGGCTAGAGACCTTTAAAAGCAAGATATCTTGGCTTCTACCTATCATATGTGATTGATAAAAAGGTTTTGTTGCATTTTATAAATGGATTAGTTCGGATTTGCTTTCTTACTGTAATTGCAATTAGTAAACTTGGTTTTAAAATGGGAGTAAATGGATCTCTCTTTCCAATTTGCTTTTATTTTACACGTGACTTGTTTTTAAATCTGTTCTATTTTGTGTTTTATAAATGACTGTAAATTGATCCTTTCTATTAAATGTATTTATGTTGTGGAATTCTCTTATTTACACTGGAAAAACCATCATTTTTATTTTCCATTTCCAAAATCTTGTTACCCGCCTCTGGGATTTGTGACTAATATCGAATGTAAAGGCGGCAACCGTTTTTACATCTCGAAATTTAGGGGAATTGCAGAAACTTCACAAGACAATTTTAAATAGCAATAATCTAATGTTTTATCGCTGTTTAAAAAACTCTTAAACTGTTTTTATAATTAAAAATGCAGTTTTACCGACTTAGTTACAACAAAGTCTAAAACAGTGCCTTCACGTGTTTACATGTTTATGAAAGCGATTTTACGGCGCCTGGCCAAGTCTTTCGTTATTATTATTTTTTAATGAACTTAATCCTCATTAGGTGCCTCAGGTTTGTGGCCTTGTACCAGACGAATGTACGTTTAGTAAATAACTCTAAATAAGATTTTTCTTTATTCACTTGCATATTTTATGTGAGACAAGAAAAATAACATATCTTATTACGAGTGTACCTCTGTCGTCAAACTATTTGAGAGGAATATTATATATATATATATATTATACTGCAAAAAGAAATGCAACCTACTGTTGGAAAATCTTCTGCCTAGTCAGTCATGTCTCTCTTGAGACATGATCCCCCAAGCGTGTATCCCGTATGGCACTTAACTGACTGATATGAATAAAGGGATTGAATAGCAAGACAGATTGGATTCTATAGCCTTGGTTGGAAACCAGTCTACCGCAGAAATAAATGCCAACTTACAGCGAGAAAATCTTCTGCCTAGTTGGTCAAGTCTAAAAAGAGACATGATCTCCCAAGCGTATATCATGTATGGCACTTAACTGACAGAAATGAATAAAATGATTGACTAGTAGGGCAGATTGGGTTCTATAACCTTGGTTGGCAACCATTTTACTGCAGAAAGAAATGGAAACTTACTGCGGAAATATCTTCTGCCCAGTGAGTCATTGATCGAAAGAGACATGATCGTCAAAGCATGTATCCCGTATGGCACTTAACTGACTAACACTGACATGTCAGATGTAAAAGTAAAGGTAATAGTTGATAGCGTCATCCTACCTTGATAACACGGAAATGTCTAGGCCTATATCAGTTTTGTGCTGACAACTCGTTATTCAGTGTGGAACACCAGATAGACTGACCTAAATTCTTGGAGTTTGAACAGAGCCTTTTAGCGAATTTAATTTCTGACATTTAGAAAAAATCTGACATCTATTTGCAGTTTCGTCTTTATATCAAGCGTTTGGTTAGAAATGTCTGTGATGAGTAGGAATTGTCAAACTATGACTCTCAACATCATAACAAACACTGTTTTAAAAATAGCATTGATTGATTTTGGCATTTTTGGTTGCATATTTCACTAAATAGTAATCTATTCAAAGCAGGAATAAAGGCAACAAAGATGCAATCCATATATATTTAATAGCGAACACCAATTATCAGTGAACACATTTCTTAGAAAACTAAAATGTCGCATTATATACTACCACAGGCACCTCGATCGTTACGTCCTAAATGTCAGTGCTCAAACACCGACACAGTGTAAACTGAGGTCATAATTTAGATGTCTATACGTAAATAGGATGGATTTTCTAGACTTTGCTATAAATGTCTCAAGATTTACTGAGAATTTCTTATTCTTGTAAAATTTTATTTTCTCAAATGTACACATCTCGTTAATAGTAATAAAATATATTAAGATAATTTCTCAAACATTTGTGCTGTCTATTCACGAAATGTGTCAAATAAGCAAATTAATATACAAATAACATATTTGATTGTTATTTCCATTGTCGCTGTGAAACTTGAGTTGGTATTGTGATACGACCCATTTTAGGCAGGGCCAACAATCATGCGACCCTCCGTGAAAAAATTTTGCCCACCCTTGGTGATAACAAACAAGAAACATTAGTGAAATCCACATTCATTAATAGTATTAAAATCCAGCAGGTCAGTTCCCTGTTCTTTAGTTTCCAAGGGATATGGGAACCAGACTGCCCCGGATAACTTTGTCATTGGACACAGCGCTTCAACTGAGCTTGTGAAGTCACTAATCGGATGCAGGAACACAAGCGACATGTGACGTGTGACGTAGTCGGAGGAGACCCAGGGCCATTTCTTTCGGGCTGATGGTATTGTTCAACAAGTGGAGAAAGATACATGAGGGCATGGACCCAAGTTATTAGCAAGATATCGTGCAGTGTACAGGTGGTTTCATAACGTTGTGCGGTGCATTTATAGAGTATGGGTTGAAAGTGCTGGGCAGCTAAACACAGTATTACCCGATAACAGATACGTTGCAATGTTTTGTGAATGTTTACACCCGTTCATAGACTTCATGTACTCCAAGAATAACAGCATAATGTATCATGGTCTTGTAGTGAAGTTGCTCAAAAATAGTTTGAGGTTCGTTCTAGATATTTCCGACGAATTACGTGGGCCCAATTAATATGACTTCAATCGATAATTTATGGGATGTGGTGAAGAAATTTATTCGCACGCAAGATCATTCCCTAACAAATATCATAAATTTGTGAGCTTATGTCTTCAATCGACATGAGTTTAATTGTGTACTTATGGGACCTTGTATAGAGGTCTATTCGCAACGCAAGATCATGTACCATCGAGTATCAGAGTGCTATTGAGAGACATTGAACCTGTATTCGCTAAATCTCTTTCAAGGTATGCAGATCATTTTTGGAATCAATACCACGTCCAGTTACTGCATGTCACTAAGTTCCTTGGACACACATAAGGAGGAAATATGGCTTAACCCTCACATAACATATCGAGAGCAAGAAAGGTAGGAAAATGCATCTGGACATCTATCTGACGAGCTTGTGTGAATAGATGGCAGAACGGGTGCGGGAGACTTAGCAAAGTTACACACGCTGTTAAGACCTACAAGAGATAGGTGTTTTAACCATTTCACTCCAAAGAAGGCAATAAAGTCACTAAGACACAAAAAGATGTTACTGAGTGTTAGAGAATATGAGGAAAACATTATTAAGGAGAAAGAACAATAAAAAAGCAGAACATAAGAAGAAACTGCATTTAAATTTTTGAAAATCAAGGTTGACTGGGAAGAATAAAGCTGGACAATATTTCTACAGGGAAACGGGAAAAGAAACTATTAGCATAGAACTTAAGGTTAATTCTAGCCATTTCAACTGTAAAATGATAAGACCTTGTCGCCAGTCTCGTATTGCGCTTACATTAAAGATTGTGGAGAGCCATGATCATCCATGTCTTGAATAGATACACCACAGATAACAGATAATCCTATAATTTTTGCTACCTTAGAGTCCCACTCAGAAAATTATGACTGACTGACGAAAAATATGCGAAAATCATAATTTTCCTATAGTTGCTAATTTTGCGCTATTTGAATGAAAAAAAAAAACTTAGGACAAAATTAGGTTCCCACACATGTAAAGCCTGAACTAATTTAGATAAATTTCTATTTTCTATTTTCTTATTTAATTTCAATACATTTGTTAAAATTTTCAAAGGGGAATCCCACTCACACGCCCTACGGTCTTCTAAAAATTATGTAAATTCTAATTTTTCCTTATTACGATCATGTTTATTTCCCATAGTCTTTATTAAATCAAACTTTATGCTTGGTAAAAATACATTTGATTGCAAACGAGCCATTTATATCATTGTCACAAAATTTACCTTTAATTAGTAAAATATAATAAAAAGTTCAACTCTTTCAGAAATAAAACTTGTTCTAAAGGAGAATATATCCTTGTCTTAGTAAATAGAACATATTGTAACAATTATTACTTAATAATACTGTTTTATACCACATCGGTTCCAATTCATTGATTATATAATAATGAATAAGCGTGACAGGATTCTCAATTTTTAATCGTATATGACAGGAATTCACTTCAAGTTCACGGTTAGACTGATCAGCACACTGCTTTGCTCAATGATTACCTGTTCATGTGCAAAAATGTAACAATGAGCTGTATAAGGTTCTTGCAATTTTAAGATACTGCATCTTTTTGCAACCGTCGAAACTTGCCATCTCCAGCTGCACTTGCAATCAGAGATGTTTCTCATTTCTTTTGATTTCAGCAATGGCGATTGAGACATTTGTAATTGTCATATTGTTAATACTTAATGTATTCGTCTAAATGAGAAAGACAGAGAGAGAGAGAGAGAGAGAGAGAGAGAGAGAGAGAGAGAAGATAGAGGGTGTGTGCAAAAATGCTTGATTTTTTCCAGAGAACTGAAAATTATACTATATTTACTTGAAACTTGTGCAAAGAACTTTGCCGAAAAATTTTCAACCCGAACCAACTTCTCAAAATCCGTTCAAATTCTTAAGGTTTTCGGAAGTAAATGCTGGAGAATCTTCTCAAAGATGATAAAGAAACTTGAAGCAACAGAAATATGGTTCTATATAAGAATGCTGAAGATACCATGACCCGAACATATGTGCAACGACAAGGTTTTAGAGAATATGGAAGCAAAAGAGAAACTTATATTTAACATCATGAAGAGACAGTTGAAATTTATGGGGTGCATAATGAGGAAAGAAGACTTGGAAAATCTGATACTCACGGGAAATTTGAGGAAATGAGTGACAGAGGAAAACCGCGCTTAGCATACTTGATGAGCTTAAGTAAAGGAGAAAAAAGTGGATTTAGAAGAAATAACGAAAAGACAAAATTTATTAAAAATTGCAAAGGATAGGAAATTGTGGAGTGCCATGATCACTTAGGTACTAGGAGGACACGACTTATAAAGAAAAAGGTTGAACCGTAATATGTTTCAGCAACACTCGTACTCTTTATTAATGGATTTGAAACTATTTCGTTGAGTTTCACAAAAAATACTGAAATTATGAAGATTACCAAAAATAATGAAGAAGGTATTTCAGTGCCAGTAATCATTCTGTTACCCTCAATGAAATCGAACAAATCCTCCTGATGCGAAAATTATTATTATTATTGTTGTTGTTGTTGTTGCTTCTTGAATTCGTCGATTCAGACTAACTTTTATTAAGAAGTTAAAATCTTTTAGCAGTGTGTTTTTATCAATAGTGTCTGTGAACCTTGAGGTTGTTACGCATTTGTAAGTGCCATGTAACAGGATTTTAAAATTCTCTTGTTTCAAATCAAATCCTTATTAACTATAAAGATACTGCTTATAATTTTGAAAATAATTTTTATTAATCCAAAGAGTGTTCAGAATATTGAAACAATTTCAGTAATCCGAACAAAACTTCTTTTTTGTTCAAATTCTATTATCTCCTCGGATTCTTTTCGAGTTTATTTCCCTTCCTTATAACCTTATAACCTTATAACCTTATGCTCCAGTTTAAATCAATGGTAGCCTTTGTGATTAGGCTTTAATAACTCATTATCACTTTAATATATTACTACATGAAACAATTTTTATTCAACTGAAAAGAGCAGCTTATGACAATAGTCCGGTCGACTTTGGAACTCTGGCATTGCAGTCAATTTGAAAGTTGATAAATTATGACAAAATAATCTTTCCAAATCATTACCATTTTTGACATGAGTTTGAAGATTATGTTTAAATTCAAAATCGTAGCGTTGGTATTTTATTCCAAGTAATCAGTGAAAGACTTATCGCACAGCCTTATAACATTTATAATTTACTGAAGCTTTACAAACTGTACATCGACAAGGTGCATGGCACAGGTACAGGCACATTATTACGGAATCATTGTGCCGTCAAATAAGACCGTCATTTATTTCAATAGAAAATTATACTTAACAATTTAGCTATTTTATGATGTAATGTTATGCAGTGCAGTAGTTTTAGCGTGATTTTCAATAAACAATCCAAATTTAAAACATTTTATCTAATAATTTGTATCCAGAGGTAATATGGTGTTATATACACATTTATCTATTTTGTTTTTATTAATTATGATCTATCAAATGATCTAAAAAATATTATTCATTGAGTAGTCTGCTTTGCAAACATTAACATTTTACACAGTTTGTACCTATCGAACAAAGTAAAAATATATTTCGCTTGTGGTGTTTGATAATCAAAATTCAGGTTGTAATGTATTTTCATTCAATGTATCTAATACAAAAATATCAGCTTTATTTAGATTTATTCTTGTGATAATAAAATTTTAAAGTCAGTAGGTATTTCAGTACATTATCTCAGACGATCATTAAAACAAATTGCTCAACAATTGGTAAAAGTTATGAATCTAAACTTTGGTGTAGATACTTATCCCATTAAACCCCAGCTTACACATCGAGTGCCATGTTGATTTTCAACATGCTATTTTCTAACATAATATAATAAAGCTTTTAGATTATGTTAGTTCAAAAGTAACATAAATTTTATTAATACCGAACTCACGAATCAGGAATTATTTGTGAGAGGAGTTTACCAACATTTTCTCTAAAATAGGCGCTTAAGTATTAAAATTTAGTATGGACTTGGCGAAAGAAATTTTCCAGCTGTTTATCAATAAACAAGTGAGAATTTATTTAAAATAATTTAGAATTGGAAAAAGCAAAAAAAAAAAAAAATAATAGAAAATAAAAATAGAAAAATAAAAAATAAGACGACATGAACAATTTAAAGAGCAACTTTCAAAACTGGTTTAAACTGGGTTGACGTGAAAAATGCAAATCTTTAAGTAAACAGTTAAACTTGATACTTTAAGAAATTCGGTGCCCTTGCAAGGAACTCATCGAGAGAGAAACTCCTGTTTATGATTGGTTGCTAATATTTTGTGGGCAGCTGAAAAGTATCATTTCCTGAGGGGAAGTTTTGAAGGGATTGTTTACAGTAGCGAATTCGTTAGGAGATTTATGTGTTTGGGCAGAAACCTTTTTTTTGTCGTCGTGTCTTTCACTTTGCTATTTTTCATTTGAAAATCATTTTTTAACAACGAGATCTGACGTAAATTTGTTTTGTTACAAAAAGAGGAATCTTTCAATTTTATAATTAGTTTCCTCTCACTTCAATATTTAAATGCAAGTCTATCTTCTCTTACACACGCACGCACACACACACACACACACACACACACACACACACACACACACACACACACACACTCTCTCTCTCTCTCGCTCTCACACACACGCACACATACAGAAACACACACACACACACACGGTGTGCGTGATGTGTGAGCAACTCGGGAGTTCGAAGATTTGAATTTGAACACGAGAATGTTGTACAGACCTTTCCTCTTAAATTTATAGGCAGTGTTGTTTGTCAACCAGAGTGCAAATAAACTAAACGGATACTTCAATGGTGATATCAGAAAATAAGGTAAAGGATAAACAATTGTTGTATGATTAAATGTCCAGAAAACTTAGGTATAGTACTTCACACACACACACACACACACACACACACACACACACACACACACACACACACATATATATATATATATATATATATATATATATATATATATATATTAGACAGGTTGATAAGATAAAGAACAAATAGGAAACGTTTATCAAACTAAGATGTTTGACTTTTAAAGCTTCGTCAGCGATTGCGAGAAAACAGACAAAAGACAGAACTTTGAAATTTTTTATTTTGTTTGGGTCAGTTCTCATTGGTCAATCATGTATCACGTGTATTAAAACCGTAGATAATTTTATATGTATGCAAGTTTGTAAAAATTCTAATATGTCAAAAAGGTCATCGGGTGGTAATGTTTTTACATCATTTCGTATGCGTGTCTGTCTAGTAGGGACTTATATATATATATATATATATATATATATATATATATATATATATATATATATAGGCTCACCGGAATAAACTGTGGCTCTCTCTACCATGAAAAATGCAAGCTCAATTCCTGCCGAAGAGAGAAAATCTTTCTTTAATAAGATTTCTCTAAATTTCAGGCCGTTAGGTGAGTATAAATAAGTATACTGTATAATATATAAACAGTTCATATACGACTATTCGCTAATAATAACTTTTAAAGTCATGCAAATCTGTCGAATTAACAAATGCATTCTAATATATATATATATATATATATATATATATATATATATATATATGTATATATATATATGTGTCATATGGATAAGTCACCATTTTTTTCTCACGGACAGTTCCCAACTGACCCTACTATACTGTGCAGAATATATATATATATGTATGCAGAATATATATATATATATATGCACAGTATAGTAGGGTCAGTTGGGCACTGTCCGTGAGAAAAAATGGTGACTTATCCATATGACACATGAACTCTTCCAAACTATATATAAGCAGCAGTTCTGCTTTGTAGAGAGAAGAAAGTGAGTGCAGAATCTTCCAGTAGATAATTATGATAGCCGGGCTAACAATCACGCTAATAATCTCTCATTGGTGTATGTTTGTACTACTGTCTTTGTTAAATATATTTGTTTAACTTTATTCCTTCTTTCTATCTTGATTTCTGACCCCAACAATATCCTAGCAACTTAGCGACGAGGATTATTAAAAACCCTTGAGGACGCAAAAAGGATTGCGTGGAAATTGTCAATATTGGTTCAAAATTCTGTGCATGAAATTCTATTCAACAGTACTTTGTAACCCAGAAAAGGAAACCGAACGAAAAAAGAATGCAACTAACTTACACGAATTTGAACGCAAGCCGCTAAACTACGAGAATTCATGTTTTTCGAGAAAAAAACCACTCGAGATATTCTTAGTGAGTATGAAATTAAAGTTATTCGTTTTCAATTAATTGTTATTTCGTTGCTAAAGATTTTTGGGGAAAAAGAAAAGTTTTCATCTTAATTTAATTTGTTTTGGGGTAATCCTAAAAAAAGAAAGACATGGAAAAACATGGACGGATTTAAATCCACTATACTCGATTTTCTTCAAGTCTAACTTAAACAGCAAAATCAACGGGAGCTTGAATGGCAAGAGAATCAAAACCAACAGGAACTTAAATGGCAAGAAAGGCAACTTGAGCAGCAAAAAAGAATAGAGCAACTCCAGCTGGATATACAAAAAGAACGACTTGAAATTCAAAAGCAAACTAAGAAAGAACGACTTGAAATACTAAAGCAAGCTGAAAAACAACGACTTTAATTTAAAAAACAAACTGAATTCAGACATAAGAAACTCGAAGAGATTCTACTTTAAACGCAAAAAGAGTAAATAAACTTGCTTAAACTGGCAAACTGGGGACAGGTTAGTGAAAACTAAAATGCGTTCTCCCAAAACACGATCTGGGACGCAATAGGCACTTTTACATAATCTCCGGACGAGGATATAACTTTCATCTCCTATTTTAGAAGATTGGAGAATTTATACGTCACAGATTGCATAAATTGTTCGGATAGTAAGAAAGTTCGCCTTATTCTTCGAAAACTGGGCACCACACAGAACACCAAATTTGTGAATTATATTTTACCCCGTAAAACAAGTGAATTGACATTCACTGAAGCGGTTAAACTTCCTACAGAACTTTTTAGTCCTAAAACTTCACTCTTTCATGAGAAATAGAAGTGCACGAATTTAACCATAAAGGATTGTGAAGATTACACTACGTTCGCGTTAGTCGTGAACAAACATTGCAAGATTGCAAACTGTCAGAATTGAGTGTAAATAACTTCAAGAGTCTGATATTGTTCAGGATCTCGTTTCAGCTAAAGACGTTTAAATTAGAGGGAGGATTCTAAATAAATTAGAAAATGAGCCAAATCTTAATCTCCAATATATAGCTGAGGACCGTCAGAGATTCGTAAGTGTACACCAAGATTCGAAAAATATCGAAGAATATGGCAGAGCTCACATAAGAAAAGTACATCGAAAGAAAAATAAAATTGATTCTCCCTCTAAATCAAATCAATAAAAAAACAAACAAAACAATTTGCTTCCTAATCCGTGTTTCGGTTGTGGATAATTACATTGGTATAAAGACTTCACTTACCGGAATAAAAAGTGCTTAAATTGTAACCGTATCGGGCACAAGAGCTCACATTGTCAAGCGCGGAAAAAATAGCTGCGTAAAAAACGCAAAATCAGATGAACAAGAAGGGTTAAACATTAGGAAATATGCACAAGTACAAATACTAAATAAAATTATTAAACTGCAGTTGGATTCTGGTTCAGATTTAACAATCATAAATTTACACACATGGAAAAAATTGGGAAAACTGACCATAATAAGAACTAAGAAAAGAACAGGACCGTCACAGGCGAGAAAATCAAGTTTACGGGAGAACTTATCACGAATTTAACATTTCAAGGAAGGACGTTGAAACTAAAGACATTCGTATTAAAAACACAGAAAAATGATTTGGCACCGACTGGATGGAGAAATTTAACTTGTGAGACATGCCAATTAATTTATTTTGCGAAAAATTCGAAAACCTGACCAGTGAGACAAATAATTTAGTAAAAAATTTACAAGAAATATTTCCGGAAATTTTTCTGGGGGTCTTGGTCGTTGTAATAAGATGACAGCCCAATTCGAGTTAAAAAATGACATCCAGTCAATGTTTAAGAAAAAAAGTACCTTTCGGCTCTATCAAAAATAAATGAAAAACTTGACAAATAGTAAGAGCCGGTGTCCTGTTGAAAACTGTGCACAGTCAATGGGCTTCACCGACCGACTATGTGAAGAAGAAGTCAAACGAGATCCGGGTTTGCGTCGATTTCTCGACGGAGCTTAATGCAGCACTCAAATACTAAATATCATTATTCTTTTCCTAGACCGGATGAAATTTTTGCGAAACTAAATGGAGGGAAAATATTTTTAAAAAATCGACCTCAGTGATGCGTATCTGCAAATGCCGGTGAAGGAAGAATGTTCTAAGTTGTCATGTATCAATTAACACACATTGTGGGTTGTACAAGTTTGAACGTCTACCGTTCGGAGTAAAAGTTGCACCGGCAATTTTCCAACAAGTAATGAATACTATACTGAACTATTTTAACTTCGCGGTTGCATATTTGGACGACATATTGATGATCGGTCAAAATGTAGAACAGCAAAAGGAACATGTTCATAAAGTCTTCTTAAGTATTCAGGAATACGGGTTCAAGTTGAAAGAATCCAAATGCGACTTCTTTATGGAGAAAATTAAATACTTGGGATACATCATCGATAAAGTTGGCATAAGACCAGATCTAAAATGGGCTACAGCAGTCAAAGACATGCCAGCTCCTGAAAATGTCTGTATCTTATAGTTTCTTAGAATTGGCAAACTATTACCAGGTGTTTATACAGAATATGCACAAGAAACTTTTGAGAAAAAGACAAAGACTGGGAGTGGACACCTCAATGTCAAGAAGCAAAATAAAGGAAATCTTGACGTCGGACTTGTTTGTCACCCACTATAACCCAGACCTAGATATTATAGTTGTCAGCGACGCCAAATCGTATGGCACGGGAGCATGTATTCTGCACAAGATGCTAGATGGATTTTACAAACCAATAGCTTATGCGTCGAGAACGATTCGTCCTGCAGAAAATAATTACTCGAGAATTGAGAAGGAGTCGTTAAGGATTATTTCACTGACACATTCACGGTAGACTTTGCAGACGGGTACTTTGCAGACGGAGTATAAACCGTTACCGTCCATCTTCGGTTCTAAAAATGGTCTGTCTGTGCATACAGCAAATAGACTGCGGAGATGAGAAACAATCCTTTTAAATTATAACTTTAAAATGGAGTGTCTACCGTCTAAAAAACTCTGTCATGCCGACGGACTGTCCAGATTAACCCCGAAACACAGAGAATCTTTTGAAGATACTGTAATTGCTTCTCTCCGAACAGAAAGAATATGTAAGACTACATTTTTCAACATAGTAAGCCTCGACCAAATCAAACAAGAAGCTCTAAACGATGAGTTTATCAGGCAATCCAAAATCAAAATTCTTGCAAAGGACAATCAGACTTCTGATATATTTTCTTTATGCGACGAAGTACTGCTATATAATGAGCGAGTCGTCATTCCCACAACACTACAAAGAAGAATTCTGAAAGACTTCCATGAGGGTCAATCAGAGATTACAAGTATAAAAAGCTTATACGCAGTTATGTATACTTGCCGAACATGGATAAGTATATCGAAAATATGATAAAATTCTGTAAAGGATGTGCTTTGGAAGTTAAAGCACCTCATATCAAGTATAGTCCACGGCCGATCATGGTCTCGAATTCATGTAGATTTTGCAGATCCGCTAGACGGATTCTACTATCTTATAGTAGTAGATAGTTTTTTTCTATGTGGTCTGAAGTTCTTAGATGTAGAAATCTCACTACAGGAGTGGCAATCAATTTCCTACACTAACTGTTCGGCAGATTTGGGGTTGTCGAGTGTTTAGTGTCAGACAATGGAACACAATTTACGTCCGACGAATTTAAAGATTTTGTGAGAAGTTCCAGATCAATCATATCATGATTGCTCCATATCACCTAAGGTCCAATGGACAGGCCAAACACTTCGTTGACACGCTAAAAGGAGCTCTGAAGAAAGCTAGGGGCACATCCACAGAAAAGCCCTTCAACAGTTCCTTCAGATGCATACGACCACGCCCAACGGCAACAAATCATCATTACGCCCAGCCGAGGTAATGAAATTTTTTTCCGGATGTTCCGGGATAATAAATTTTTCTGGGAAATGGGTACAATTGACAAAAGAGTAGGAAATATGGTCTATATAATTAAAGCTCTCCAGTTCATACAAAAAAAAACATTTAAATCAAATCAGGAAGCGCCTGTTGGACGATTCTGACAGCAGTCCTCCTCAAGAAAAAGAAGTGATGGTTGTCATGTTGGATACTTTTGACATGCCAATTCCGCAAGCTACCTCGGAACACCGCCATTTAAGGAAGCAAAAAAAGACTGATTTTCGCGCCGTGAATAAAAATAAATATTCAAACTACTGCAGATTTGATACTTAGGTGAGGGTGTTATGGTGACTTACCCATATGACACATGAACTCCTCCAAACTACATATAAGCAGCAGTTCTGCTTTGTAGAGAGGAGAGAGTGAAAGCGGAATCTATTCCAGCAGATAACTTTGACAGCCCGACTGACAGTCACGCTAACAATCTCTCATTGATATATGTATGTACTACTGTCTTTGTTAAATATATTTTAATCTATTCCTTCTTTGCGTTTTAATTTCTGGTCTCAACAAGGTCACAACAAACATGAACAATACTACTGATAATACTATTGATTCTTCTTCTTCTTCTTCTTCTTCTTCTTCTTCTTCTTCTTCTTCTATTTGTCCCGTTCTTTCAAGACGTAGGCGATCATGTGCTTCCACATCTCCCTATCCCGGGCGGCTCTTAACATGCTTTCTCCCTTTACCCCACCCAAACTTCGCTCTGACATCCACCTGCTCAGACCAGTCAAGTATGTTACACGCTGCTTTCCTCTGTCTCTCTTTTCCTTTGTCTGGTCTGTGAGTATCAAATTCTCCCGGCCCTCCTTCCTCATTACATGATCCAGGAACTTTAGCTGTCTTTTCCTGATGTTCAGTATTAATTTCTTTTTCGTTTCCATCCGTTCCAAAACCTCATCATTGCTCACGTGCGCAATTCATGATATGCGAAGCATTCTTTTGTAGATCCACATTTCAGTTGCTTCAACTTATATTAATAATGTTGCTGATAATATAATACGACTAATAATAATAATCTGAATACTAGTGCTGATAATACTTGTGAATATTTCATCGCCATGCCTCATAGTCCAAGATGAAATGCTAAGTGAGAATACGAATCGGAAAAGAAGTAAAATAGAAAAGATACAATTCTGGGAAAAACTATTATCTATTTCGTATTATTATGAATCCTTTCGCCGCATACTCGTTGTGTCATAAAATCGTAAATAGTAAAAGGGAAGTATTATCTTTTGCAAAAACTTTATCAATATATACCTTTGTATGAGTAGATGGCCAAATTCACATTATTCTCGGGTAGCTTGTTAACCATTACCAGGCTGCGGGCCGCTTGCAAATATATGTTATCGATGTTTTTAACCTGAGCTGAATACAGACCAAAATAGAAAGAGAGAATATCGTAGTAGGAAGATTGTTTTGTGCCGGTCTTTTACTGTTTTCTACCTTGAAAACAGTGACACTGTGTTGATGGCAGAAAAAAAGAACCTGCAGGTTCTCCGAGACAAGTTAGTAAAAGAAAGCAGGAAGAAAGGATTAACCATCAATTTTAAAAAGACAGAATCTATGGTCATTATCATGAGGACTAACCTAAGATCTGAGCCTTGAACTGGAGACGTAAACATCAAGTAAATACAGGAGTTTAAATATCTGGAAAGTCTTATAACATAGGACGACAAATGGGACACCAAAATCCAAAGGGATAAGGAAAGTATTAAAAGACATAAAGATTTTGTTAGAAAAAAGAGTACTACAGTGATATGTAATATCAAACTTCCTATCTAGTAGTGAATGCTAAATAATTTCTCCACCAATGAAGAGGAAACAGACAACAGAGAAGTGGATTTACAGAAGGATGCTGAGAATACCATGGATAAAGCATGTGGACAGTGAGGAAGTTTTAAAGAAAATGAGAGAGAAAAATACACTCATAATCAGAAAGAGACATGTTAATCGATGCATAATGAGGCAAGAGAGGTTGGACAATTTGTCACTCCAAGGACATATTAAAGGTAATAGTGACAGAGGTAAACAGCGATGAACATACCTAACAAGCTTATATAATGAATGCTAGAATAAAGAATGGAAAGGATAGCAAAAAGAAGTTGTTGAGAGCTAAAAAGGATTGAAAGTTCGGGGGAACTATGACCGCCCAAGTTCTGAAGGGACCGGCACATGAAAGAAAATCAGCTAAGTCCAGAACCTTAGATCTCATGACCTTTTTACCTCTACTGACTGCTTAGAAATGGCTATCTATATAAAATTGCTTGATTTATGCGTTTGCAAATGCTAATTTTTTTAATACAACAGTAAAAATTTATAATATTATTTATCATCATTATTATTATATTTATTATGTTATATATTTATTACATTATCTATATTAGAATTGTTACTTGAAGATCTTCTTAGAGTTTCATTCCGGTCAATAACCTTCGTGGATGAGCAACAAACCATATTTGTGAAGAAAAGAAGAAAAAAAAGAAAAAAAGAAAAAGAATATAATTTGTTTGTATGTGATAGCTTTCTCATTAGACGTAAACAAGATTTAAAATAAGATGTTCAAAAATCGAGCCAATAGGAGAGCGTTTTGTCACATCCCCTAACTTGCTACTGGTTGCTTGCACGGTGGTATATGTCGTCCCAAGAGATTTGGGTTTCCGTAACGCGTGCAAATTCAATAAACAACGTATTTTCACACGAAAAGAATAGTTAAGCGGTCGAAGCATATTGCAGGAGGGGAAAAAACGAAATTCTATCTTTTGATGTAATTCTGCAACCCTCGAGACAAATACCTTGGGTCAGAAAAATCATTACAGTTTGTAAACTTTCAAAAGTGGAGAGAAATATAGTTATTAAAGTTCTGCCGCGCTCATATGCCAATTTAGTGAGTTTCGTTAACAGGAAAAATGATTTAAATCCGGTAATAAAAGCCTTATTTTGCGGCTACTTATTTTTTCTGGTAAAATCGGCATTCTTTTCAAAAGAGAAAGTTCCAAGTTTTTTTTTTTATCAGTATCAAGTATGGAAGGTAGTAATGTCACTAAGACACAAAGAGTATGGAAGAATTAGGAACAGAAACATTAATGATTAGCTGAAATAGAAAATAGTAATCAGGAGAAGTGTAGATAGTGATTGACACTGCATGCAATGTTTTGCAGATCAAAGCGTCATGGAACCGGAAGGGAGTTTCACAATCGAGGTGCGAGAAAAGAAACTATTGGCATAGAACTTACGACTGGAACTAGCCAGCTCAGCTGTAAATTGAGATATCGACGTCAGTCTAGTCCTGTGCTTAAATTCATAAAGTCTATGCACCATAGTGAATAGCTCTTCTGGACAATTACCATGAAAGTATTAATAGAAAAGACAGACAGGTAACATTACTGCGGCGGGAAAATAACTGAAGCCCATCCGCTAGACCAGGACTAATAATATTGCTGATTATTCTTTAGATCTAATCAAGGAGCGCAAGGTAAATATATTCAAAAATATGGGTGAGTCTTATACTGAGAAAAAATCAGCAACAAAATATTAGGTTGGGTCATAAGTAATTTCAGCTTCGGGAAACCATTTTTGAGTGTTAATCATACGTGGCAGTTAATAATAAATTTGGAGTATCGTAATATATGACAAAGTTCAACGTAAAACAGTGGTTTCGCAAGAGTTAATCTCAATAACCGACCGCAAAACTGAGCTCCACGGAAGAAAGGTAATATTGTTCGTGTAGCAGGATGGCGATGGCTGAGTGGTTAGAACGCTTGCTTTCTGACCATAAAGCCTGGGTTCGAATCTCATCATGGTCGATTTGTCAGGAAGTGACATTGATATCATCGATCTGGAGGAGGCGATTCCAGCATGCGGCATCTTTGGAAAGTGCCTGAAAATCATACCCCAGGTTGACCCAAAACCTGTGAAATTGGGTAGACAGCTTATTTTTGAGGAGCCGTCGATGGTTGGGCTAGCTCAAAGTTACAAGTCATCAACCGAGGGTTTGAGCGTCCTGGCTTTGTTCATGTTAGATAACGCGCTCTCTCCCAGTAACTAAGTTCCTTTCAGCACAGTTGCAGTATAAATTACAGGTGAGCTCAGTGGGTGTTGAACAAATACAAACGTTCCTGAGCAGGCATCTACAATGGGGATTCGCATTATTCGCCCCAGTATACGGGTATCCTCGAATACGAGTGGCCAGCCATTTTTATTAGGATGGTTGGAGTGTTATTCATTTAGAGTTTTCAAAACACGATGAAATTCACTATTATTCGTTCAACCAGATTCCATGTATTCATGAAATTTTAACTCTAAAATCACCTTACGCTCATCAATAGGGAAACACTTTTGTTCTCCAACATGACAACGCTGAGCAGCTTACAACAAGAATAAGTCAGTGAAAAAACTTTGAACTTGGTTAATCTGTTCTATTTTACCGGACATATTTACCTGATTGTACGAATCATTAGCTTTTTCGATCGCCTCTATTCATCTGACTTTGCAACAAACAATTATTAGCTTTTTCGATCGCGCATATTCACCTGACCTTGCACCAATAAGTTATTAGCTTTTTCCATTGTCCATATTAACCTTACTTTACACCAAGCAATTATTAGCATTTTTATTGCTGCAAAATTCTTTGTTGATGAGGCCTGATTATTCTTATTCTCAATAGCATTTTTCAGTATTCATGTTCTTTGTTGTGTTTAGTCATCATTCTATAAATTCATTTGAATTTACCATCAAATTTCAATATGATCTTTCCTCGACAAAACTTTGCCTCATTTGTGGTTTAAATGATTTGAGTTAAAAAATACAAAAAAAATTCTTGAATAAAGTCATCTTTGTTTTTGTATTTTGTATACTAATTTCTATCACGATTTAATCCATCATTTCTTTATATGATCAGTAGCTTCAATCAAAAGATTTGATGTCTCATATATTATATTGATACACATGCAACTCGTATATAAGTGCATATGCATTTATGCTGCTATTTATATGGATATTTTCAAGGATATGTCGTTTGCATGAATCTATCAAAATTAATAACAATAGAAGCTTTCAGTCTATAATACTGGTTTGCAGTACTGATTCATCTTGTTATTGTTTCTAAATTAATACATGATCAGCTCATGCAAAACCCATATAGCAAACACATTTGATTACTGACACTTTAGTATATTTGAGATGTTGAATCGATTATGCAAATCAAAATCTTTCTTCTTTTGAAAAATTAGTTTTCCTTGAAAAAGGGCGATTTAGTTTCGTTCTGGCTTCATTTTAACACTAATCAGAAGAATCAGTTTGAATCTATTAGAATCTATTATTCAAAATTGTTTTGAATTCCAGACCTCAGAAAACCTACACACATAGATTTATTTTTAAGAAAATTTCTAAATTTTGTTTTAAGAAAGATTCCTAAATATTTGAAAGAAAAAGAAAATCTTCAAATTACCAATTTGGCCTCAAATACTTTCTGTTTTATGAAAATTACAAATTCATAAGTTACACCTGCATAGATAGCTATAATAAATAATATCTGAAAGATATTTATTAGGCGCTGATACGGTACGTCAATAGCTTCCCAGTGAGGATTAATTTCATGAAATGCTTGTGAGATATCTTACTTTATTGATGTTTTCTAATAACCAGATCCCTGAACAATAATAGAATGCTAACCTATTATTATTATTATTATTATTATTATTATTATTATTATTATTACCATCCTCACTGTGTCCCATGTTTGGTGGCCTTATATCAGAGTAAAAACTAAGCATCAATACTGAATACCTCACCTTGCAGAAAAAAGTCTAGCATATCATTATTGTTATTGTGATATTTTCCTCATTAAGTACTCCATACTTGTGGCTCTATGCCAGACAAAGCCACGCTTGCTTCATAAATAGAAGATAGCTAAAGTAAAAAATTAGTCTTGCTTAACCATCATCAAGTGTAGTGACTTCGATCCTCACATAGTAACATATTTTTGTAACCTTGTGTGAGACTAAGCTTATTAAATCTTATGAACCTATATTTGATACGTAATATGTTATGTATCTCAGACCCCATAAATGTAAAGTGTTGCTTAGCAATTAAATTTACTTGCTGGTCTCTCTATAAAACAATCTAACAATTTTGTTAGCAAAAATGTACGTTCTCTTTTTCATGTTAAATGAGATTAAAAGATTTTAGACTTGATGTGGCATGTAATGAGAGATTAAAAAGTCACTTCCCATTTTAAAATACTTATACTTTAATAACTATAATTTTTACAAGAAATGGATACGAGGGAAAATCGTTTAGTATGATGGTTTATTCCAAATTGTTTTGGTATGGAAGACATAACCTATTGCCATCACCCTTCAAGTTCTTCCTAAGTCTTGTTTTGTATAGTAGACTTGCTCCTTTAACAAATCCGAAAGAGAAAAGTCACAGGGTGTTGATTCAGGACTCCTGACTGACCAGTCATATCTAACATAGAGAGTTACTTTTCAATCACCTTGAACATTTACCAATTATTCATTTTCTCATAAAATAAAGTTTCAAGTTTTGGGTAATGAAAGTTTATTGGTTGACTGCTATATGTATTAACAATATTTTATATATACGAGGTTTGTTCAAGTCCACCCAGAAGGAGTTGGAGAAACAAGACAGTTTCCACTGTGTTTCAATATAGTCCCCTTTGCCATCAATGCACTTGGTACAAAGATGCTTAATTCTTCCCTCTGCCAAGCTGTTTTTGCTTGGAGGAACTTCAGAGCAGCTGCCGTGGTTGAATATTGTATGGATTTAGCCTCAGATCCTCTTTCGCAATCCTCCTTCGGAATCTGTCCGGAATATCTTGTTCCTTATGCATTCTTATTCGTGCATTTCTCTTCTTCCTCTTGTAAATGGCTTCAATGAGTCTCCTGGTAGGAACTAAACGGTTTCATTCTGGAATTAAACTTAGTCAGGTACTTTGCTCATCTTGACAATTTTCCGCATATTAAACATAAACTTTCTTCAAAAGATTCAACTGTTTTATCACTTCAAAATTCTGCATACCAGCCATTTCCAATACGATAAGTTAGTCCAGTTTTGTTTGAGCCACCATATTTAATTAAAATGCCAACATTAAAACAAAAGAATGTTAGGAACTATTATGCAAAATTTGAAACTATTTTTACGAATAGGTATGCTTCAATTTATATTTAAAGAATGGGTAAATATTATATTTATTCCACACCGGGTAAATTAAAATGATTAATTTTTATGACAGCTGTCATATTTTTAATGAGATTGCTAAAAGCTTAATTTTATTAGTTGGTATTACAAGAGCTTAGTTTTAACTAAGTTCATAAAAAAGAAAAAATATATAACTCGACAGCAGTCACTCCATTTGATAAATTAATTATGGGTCAGAGTCTCAATAGTCTGGAGACAATCGAAGTTAATATAACTTATAATAATAATGTTTTAACAATTATTTATGGCAGGTGCCCAAATAGAATACATGTAGGCACTTCGGTTTCATTTATTCTTGCACAACGACATAGTAATAGAGCGGGTCGTAAAAATCGAGTTGACTTTTATGTGACACGACCGTTCATGTAGGAGGCTATCATGGGCCTCCACAACTACCCACCCTTTGTATTTTTAAATAAGTTTTGTCTTTTTACCATCCCAGTTCTGGAAATTTCATGACAAAACACGTGAGCAACAAGGAACTTAAAAAAAAGGAAACCAGAAGGACTTTTGTAGTTAAAATTAGAAAGAAGCTGTTGAAATTTCTGAAAGGCATAAAGAGGAAAGCGAGCTTAGAGAAGTGCATACTCACATAACAATGTTGACAAGAAGAAGTGAGTAACTTATCAAAAAATTTGGTGTAAATGAATGACAAAAAAGGGACTTGGAAGAATATTAATGATCAAACATTGCTTAGAGCTGCAAAGGATAGGATGTTTTGGAGAGCCGTAATCGCTTATATCTTGAAAGGACGGGACATATAAAAAGAAGAATCTTGTGAGTGCCATAATATTTTTATGGTGACAATAATTTTTCTTTTAAATTAACATATTTACGAACTGATCATTTTAACTATATTGCTATATTATAGTTCGAAACTAAGGATTTTTATTGATGCATAGTAAATAGACTTAACTATCGCCCGGTTCACACTCCACCCACGTCTTTTGAACAGGTGAAGAGGCTCATCCCTTGTTTCCTGTTTATGATGTGGTTCCCGGCTTTTTTTCCCAATCATTCTACTCTTAAGTAGCCCCATGCGCATCAGTGGCGTCACCGCCTAGCTTGGGGTGATATGATTAAAAAAATATATATATTTCCATAGAAAATGTTTGCACTATTTATATTTCTTTAAATGTAACTTTGCAAAATATGTTTATATTGTCTGGAAATTTCCTGAAATAACCTTTATTTCTAGTTCTGAACGGTAAACGTTATATTCTACAATATTTTCAGAGTATTTTATTGTTTTTGCTTAGATTGATTTAAAGCATCACTGCGTAATGCTTTCTAAATGGTGCTTACGGCTATATCAAGTTGAAACACAGGTTTCCGTATGACCAGAGAAGTTAAGCAACACCGAGCCTAGTCAGTGCCAAGATAAATTATCACTTAGGAGTACCAAGTGCTGTAGGGGTAGTGTAATGTATATCGGCTCGGAATTGGAAATAGGCCAAAAGAGTTCCATCATCGAGTTTCTTATATTCACTTACACGCAAATACCTCTGGTAAATTTATTTATTCACTTATTCTCCCTCAGCTTTGGCTAATTAGTAGGACTTCTATCAGTAAATCATTATCTCTAATTCTTACAATCTAAAAGTATTTTCTGGCTTTAAATAACTTGTAAAAGGTTGATATGCCTTAAAAACAATCAAAAACAAAAATATCTAAATGCTGACTCATCTAAATACTTAGTAGATTTATTGCTAAGTTCAGTGAGCAGGCAAAATCACTGATTTAAATATGAAAAAAATAGCTGCAAGCGTAGTACATAAAGTGTCAAAAATGATTGTACATGATGTAAAATTCTATTCAATTTAATCATTGAAAGTGTATACAAATAAAAATACATTACTACAGGTCAAAGTAGTAATACGTCAAGTGAGAATCGAGCTCGTTACACTGCATTGCAATTAGTTAACCTTAATTAGGTCTTTTACATCAAATGAGGACCGAACAAATTGTTTTTTGAGATGAACTTTCTTATTCTCGCACTAGTGGAGTGCTTAATATGGCTGTCCATCTTCATGATACATTAATCGTATTTAATCTTGCACTTTCTCTAGGGAATTAAAGGACCTTTGGAATATTAAATTTTAGGACTGGTCAATTTAAACCTTTTATTTATTTTCCTTTCTAATTCATTTTTATGGCACGGAATTCAGTTTACGATTATTTCTGCCAGATCTACTGAGAATGAATGTTGTGCAGTATTGTATCACCCAGAAAAGCAAAAACAAAAACAAAAGCAAAAACAAACAAAAAAAAAAAGAAAGAAAATGACCCCATTTTCTATTTATTTACTTTTTAACTTGTCATTCTGTTAGGAATGTTTGACATTGTTGTCTCTAACCTTTAAGTATTTTGAACAGCGCAGCAAAAGCTGAAGTGAAGATCTATGATTTCATTTCTTTCTTTATTTAATCTCGTCATATTTACATATAATATACACACATCCTCCTGCAGACCTTAAGTAAATTCTACATGATTAAAATACCCAATACAATTTGTATTTTTCTCCCGTGTTGCATGCTTAGATGTCATGTTTTTAGAAGTTCATTTAGCAATGTGGGTGGTTAAGAGCCACCTTTACCTGATGAGCCATATCACAAGAAGAAACCACAACTTAAAACATAAACAGTAGTCCTTGGGAAACATGTTTTTAATGCAGATCAGATTTCGTAGTTTTTCTGCATATGTCTTTATGAAGGTCTTTTTTTTTTTAAACAGATGAGATTAGCATGTGCGCAGATATGCTCTTTAAAAGTTACGTCGAGTCAATACGCCTCCAAATTTGAAATATTGCTATCAAATTTTCGTAAATAACTGAGAAGAGTAATGTTTTTATTTGTTTAAAATTTTAGTTGAGAACAATTTAAAAACCTTGAAATAAAAAGAAAACCTTTGCAAACATCGTTCAAAGTTGATATCGAGGTTGGGTGGAGGTAGATCTGTGAAATTAAAATTTAGTTGGATGTACTGGATTTTGACATCTTGAGAGTTTTTTAACCTTTCATTTGTTTGTTTTCTTGCTTCTTAATATTTTGCTTCTTTTGTTTGTTTGTTTTTAATTTTGTCGTATTTGCTAAACCATCGTATATACAGATTCATATCTATATATATCTGTCAGTTTGCTGGTGGCTTAGAGGGTTGTTTCTGTTGAACACGCCTGAAAAGATAAAATGTTTATTTTCAACGCAAATTTTCACTCTGAATTAGTATATATGTTGAAAAATCAACTAAACCGACATTTTAGATTGTTAGAAGAAAATGTCTAATTTTCGAATAAAGGTTTTGTGTTCAAATATATTATTATAATAGTTGAACAAAAATATATTACTCATTCTTAATGATTAAAATGTCCTTTTTTAATTTTACAACAATTTTTTTCAGAATTTAACTTAAAACGTTACATACTTCTCATCTTGAACATAATGCTTACTTCTTTTTTTGCATGAGTTCAAGCTTGATCATCATGCTTCTCATACTTCTTCCAACATTAATAGATCATAGGGTAAAGGATCCACTTATGATCAGACAGTACGGTGCTGGTTTCTGGATTTGCGCAGTGAGAATAAAAACCCTGAAGATCAGGCTGGTAGAGGACGTCCATCTGCAATTGACAATTAACATCTGAAAACACTATTCGAACAAAATCAGATCAAATTATCAGAGAAATAGCTCAGATAATGGGTGAAAGCATTTCAACAATATCGGACAATCAATAAAATTGGCAAAGTGATGACACTCGACTCATGAACTTAGTAAAGGTCTAAGAGTTCGATGTTTTGAAGTGGGATTGATAATGCAGATGTGAAATTCAAATGTTACACTTCTTTGATCGAATAGTGATTTGTGATATAAAAGGAATCCTTTAAGATAATTGTAAACGATCGGTTCAATGTCTTGATCTTAACACTTTTCAAAACCAAATAGGAACAAACAGAAGATTATGGTAGCTGTCTGGTGGTTCGTCATTGGCATTATTCATTATAAATTTCGGAAAAATAACCACAGCATGACTTCCGAAATTTCCTGTTAACAACTGAATGAAATGTGTATTCATTTAAATAAGATGTGATCAGCACTGGTTAATAGACGAAATCTAATACTGCTTCATGACAAATCTCGATTACATGTTGCCAGTATGCCACTGCAAAAGCTCACCGACTTGGGATACGAGACCTTGTCACGTTCATTATACTCCCCTGATCTCTCTCACCCACTGACTTAACTCTTTTTAAAGTATCTTGACAAATTTTAAGCCAGAAGACATTCAGTTGCAACGAAGATGCAGAAACTACATCCAATGATTTATTAGCCTCTACATAATTAGCTTTTTATCATAAATATCGTTGAAATACGATGGCAGGAATTTATAGATTTCAAGGTTCCTATTTTGACTGATTTAAACACCATGCAAAGGTATTATTATTTTAAATAAAAGTTAATTTTAAAATAGGACATATTTTCTGAATAACATAATTTTAGGCTCCTGGTGTTTGGAATTACGTAATAATGAAGTATTACAAACAAGTCTTGTTGAAAGGGGAATTAACTTTTTCTACGTTCATTATTGTACTTTTTTGTTTTTTAAATAAAAATAAAATAAAAAAGAATGAATGAACAAAAATGTTTTATAAAAAGTTAAATCGCAGTTCTTTGTCAGCCATCTTCATTGAAACTTTTATAAAAGACAGATTGTTTCCCAAATAAAAAATCAATTTTCTACGTACAACGTGTGAAGCATCCACAATATCCTACCATCATCAATCGTCAACCAAGGGAGTTAACACTGTTTCGGTGGTTAAGACGATACTACCATCCCTGGCGCCACCAGAAGATTTTGCCACCGGACAGGGTATTGTTTTTTAGTGTAGACGTAACAGCCTCTGCAACTTTTATGCAACGGCAAGTAAAATTTTCCAAATGTGTGTTCAATAAGAGCGTTTGCTTTTGATCGTTAAGCAATTCACAACGCTTTCATAGTGACCGTTATCAATGATATAGAATGAAAGGTAAACAAATGCGTTTCACGTTAAAAGTATGATTGTGTTGTGAGTATGGTTAAAATTAAATTAGTTTATTTTGAATATTGACCAGATCCAACTCAATACCTGTTGATATTGTTGAAATGCTTTCACCCAGTATCTGGTGACATGAAGTACTCTTCAGGCATCGGCTAGTGATGCCCAAGAAGACGATTGAACAAGATATCTACGGTACCTGAACTCAATAGGTGCACATGGAATGTCTACTCCTTTTCGTAGCAGTTTCTTTCGCTCGTGTGCCTACTGCATGTTAGGAGGACGCACTTTTTCACTTAGACCACGCTAAAATGTCAGAGCGTGTGTCTGTCAGGATGTTTACCGGAAATTACAGTGTTGTAAGATCCATTAGCACCTTCCAATCCCGTACTCTACTATGTAGCGTCATGTTAGAATTTGGGTTTCCGCACAGGGCGTCCACTTTTCTGGTAAGCACAAATCTTAGGTTCTCTGGCTATTGATAGGCAGTTGGCTGTTTCACACTGTGTACCGATTAATTCCATGATCACTTCCAGCACTTTTATGACACCATGTGATCGGCAGATGATGTAAAGTGCCTCGATAACTTTGACATGGTATACTATATGATAGATGACCAAAAATTATAAGGTGCAGATAAGTATAAAGTTCGAGTTTGAGTTTTGTTTAACGGCATATCAACTTCTATGGGTTATTTAATACCAAAAAGGTGGGATTTTAAGGTATTTCTTTTAATATTCGGTTATAGTGAGAAGGTTGATTAATTCAGATTTCGACGAAAAACTTTTAAAATTCTTCTTTTATTTTAGAAAACTGAAGATGGTTTCTAGATTTGTATTCAAAAATGTATCGTTGGTAATAATTTTTTTTGGCTTCAAAAACATATTTTTTCCCTCGAAAATGTTAATATACGGTAATTTTTTTCGTTCAAAAATGCATTATTGGTAATATTTTTCCTTCAAAAATGTATATTCTTCATAAAAGTCTATTTTTATGTATATATTTCTATAAAAGTTTATTTTTATACTTTCATAGTGTTTGGACTCCTGTTTTGGGGGGGGTAACTATTTTCTCATAGCTGGGACCCTAACAGATGCTACTGTTCGCTGGACCTGGGAACAGCAGCAATTAATATGTGGTTCTATGCTTCTTACAACCTCCAAATAAGAGGACTTGCTGCCGGATGCATTTTACCGTTATACCCAGGACCTACACATAAAGTAAACGGAATTCAGGCGTAGTGAAATCTGATACTCAAAATTAGAGGAAATAGGCATTTTTTTAAACAGTCAGAACCAGCTTAATATTGAACACATGCGTAAATGATGTCAACAATGAATAGGGCTACGGATGTGAGAGGTGTCATCATCATATTCAAGTCACATTGACTGAAAGTGTAATATCGCTGCGCACCTGAGCATCTGACTCCCTGGCCAGCTCCCACCATATGTCTCGTTTGCATGCGTCCACTAAGTTACGTTATCAGACTTTTTTGTTTCGTCTGTCGCTTTCGTGCAAATTGATGTAGAAGCAAACATACAACATTGTGTTCCAAAGCAAGTGACGGGAGAAAACAAATTCCAGTACTTAATCATTTTTAAAACTTTAGAACTCTACGGGAAAACTGATGCTGACTTCCAGGAGTTCATGATCACCGATAATGAGACCTGAGCAGATCACGTTAACCCTGTTGATAAAGGTTGTTGCCATGAAACCGGAAGTATCCATCATTACCATTTCCTCATAATTTTATTAAGCAGCGAAGAAGCACATGGTAGATGTTTTTTATTTGGATGTAAAAGGTTTGATGTTTGAGAACTTCATGCCAAGTTGTAAGAGAGCTAACGTAGCTACATATTGTTAAACGATGGACAAGCTGGTTAAAATTGTTCGGTGAAAATGACCGAGTCTTTGATTAAGAATTTCATCTTCCTGCAAGACGACCTATGCTAAATATGGCCAACTTTACCAAGATCTTCCAGAGTCATATGCTTGTGATGTTTTACGTCATTTTACATCATCAACCGGACAGTCTTGATTTGACTCATTCAGATTATCATTTGTTTGGGACCCTCAGACCTCATTTATTTAGTTACACGCAGCTTTGATAGTGAAAATGAAAACAGTGTGGATATAGGAATGAACACTGCATTGCGACTAGTTTTACACTTGAAGCAATGTACAGACCAAGTGTCGCTAAACATTTTAGGGCTATAAAGGCCACTGGGGGATTAATTAAGGTAAGGAAGAAACCGGCCTTTGGCAGTTTTTTTTTCTTTAGGACTAAATCTTTAAGGTTTTTATGATCATAACCTTAATTTGCTTGTTTATTTAGTTATTCAGTTTTTATTTCAATTTATACACTTTATTGGTTTTGTATATTTTTTTCGGTTCTAAATTTTGTTGTTTATTGAAAATTTACTAGTTTTATGTTATAAGATTTTACTTAGTCTTTTGCTTCATGATATGGTTGTAGATCGTGTAGTAGTAATTTGTTTTCATGGCAGCTTTTTTAATGATATCTCAGCTTTTGGTTAGGAGTTTATGTTGTTAAAAGAGAAACAATACAAAAATAAGAAATACCCGAATTCTCTTCTCTCTCCCGTATTTATTTTTTCAGATAAAGCTTAAAAAGTGAGACATCTTAAATTTATAAATGTTTACTATTTATTCTTTGTCTTATCATTCTGTCAGATTGTAATCCATATTTTGATACCACTGAAAAGAATACGAGGTGCTGTATAGGGGAACGTAACTCCGGTTCCTAAATGTATCACGTTATATGTTCTGCACCTGAAATTGAGAAAGAGACTTCATGAACAGTCAATCATTTGCCTGAATATGTAATAATTTTAGCCATTAAAAGCCCCATTAACTGATCTCTGTCATGATTAACAATAGGTGTAGCAACTTTTGTGTTCCACTTCAGGTGGGTTTTTACCATGGCTAGCAATTCATATAACACCGTTTTATGTTATTGTCCTATGGGAAAGTGGTTTGACCTGAACATGGAAGAAACACTGGGAATCCTTTCCACGAGTGAAAGTTACCTAACCACACCAGGTGATTGTAAGAGGTATGATAACCGCATTATAATTTCGTTGAAATAATATGAAATATACAGATCTTTTTCTTTGGGATGAGATTTATCGCAAAATATCATTTAAAATGCAAATTGTTCTCCATTCCGTGATATTCCTTCCTTTAGATAACTATAAGGAAACATAGAAAATTCCTTTTTTATATTTGTTTATTCAATAAATCATTTCACTCTGTTTACAATTTTAATTGATAACAGCTGTGTTCTTCGCAAGAATGTCCCACTTTCTATTTAGGTTTTGTTTTTCCTGCTATAACTGGCATGTGACTATTACGGATAATATAAGCAATCTCTTAGGGAAACATGACCAGCTAACATTGTTTGTGTTGGTCTTTCGCAAGAACTTTGTAAACTGATCCAAGAAAGGAATTCCTTTGGTTGGCACTTCCGGAATAGGCGTATCTCATTGTTATCCAAAGATTAATCTAAACAGTTTCATGTATCGAGTATTAACGCTAAATGATGCATATCAGTTGCAACTTTATCACCGTAAAAGACCCGACTTAACATTTTAATATCTAGACTTAAAATTAAGTAGCACAATTATTATCTGTTAGGATCTATATATACTCTTTGAAGCTAGGCCTTAATTATGTTATGTCTTCAGTAATATTGCTGGAATATGTTTAGCAACGTAGATTGACTGAAGAAAGCCATGGTTAGAGTGATCAAATGACACGTCACTCATACTGAGTCTCATGACAATTAAATAAAGACACATTGTAGATCACTAGACTAGGTAGATTTCACTGAAACACGAGACCAACTAATTACACTTTATTAGGTCCTGATGTATCTTTGACTGTGGAATGCATAAAAAAAAAACAGTGAATATTCACTGTATTATTGACAAACATCATGGATTTCTTCTTTTTCTCTTATGCCTTTTTGTGTAGTCGGAAATATTCAGACAATTTGAAGAGAATTTCTCGTCTGATAATCTTTAAACGAGACCATGTCAATCTGCTATGCATCAAACATCTCAAATAAAGTAGCATTTATCTCTCCCCTCCACTCACTATTTTTCATTTTCGTTCAAGACTAGATCACAAAATTTCATTTCACATGCAAATTGTTCTACATTCCGTGATATTCTGTGATTTGGTGGACATGGTTATTCACAGTTTCCAGTCTTTCGTTATTCTCAACAATATCTTCTCCTTTAACTTTTTGGTACTTATGCTTCAATCCATTTACCCAAATTTGTGAAGTTAATATCTTACCGTTTCCCTAGACTTTCTTCTATTTTTAGTGCTTACAGTAAGTGTTAAAATCTTCAGTCCTTTTCATCCTATGTGTCGTCACATGCACTGCTTATGGCATTTTCAACATCCTGTAAATAATCGACTTCGCGGTCGTTTTAAGTGTGTTTCTTTTTTGTAATAAAATTGTCCAGCATTAAATGTTATATAAGAAACTAAGCATTACGCTATAGGCCAGTATTTGCAATATGTGCCTGTGTTTCTAAAGAAATTTTTTTCGATTCCTTATCAGCTTCTTCACTTTCTGGAAAAATCGTTTTAATATTCTTAAGCGTCTTCGGATTTCAGTGTCACACTTGCATTCATCTGTTACTACATTACCGAGACAGTTGAATTTTCCTTTGAACGCCCCTACTGTATCATTCACATTTTGAATTGGTTTGTTTTACAGACAACCATACAATCGCTCTTCTTACAATTAATAATAAATAATGTCTTCTTGCTTTAACCGACTACTTTATCACAAACCGACTATTTAACCGACTACTTTATCACAACATACTTTCAGTTTTCTTTCTGAATCATCCATCACAACTCATTTCTGAGCGTTGCTTAAGCTGTTAGATAACATTCAACCTGAACAATTCAACCATCCGATCAAAGAATTATTTTCCTTACATTAAGCCACAAGTGTGCGACTAGAAGATAGCAGCACTGCGCAAACGAACTTGCTGTCTAATCTGAACTGCAACGCTGCAAATGGCAGCAACAATAGCCAATTAATTATAGTCGGTATTTTAAACGATAGATTTTGTAGCCTTCTACGAGCATAAGTTGTACCTGTAATCCATAATTATGCACAATAATTAATGGAAAAAAGACGTAACGTCTTCAGTTACGTTCTCATTGACGTGACGTCGTTTCCCTCTGCCTTTTCTACATGGCAATTGTTCTAACGACTTTTTCTCCATGGTGCAATGACTGCATAAATTTAAGCGTACTACTAAATAGAAAACTATCCTCATCATTAAACTAATTAGATGGAACCACATGTTCTATTCTAGTAGTTTCTTTTCTCGCTCTGGAAGTCTTTACATTTTTATGCTTACCTAAAAGCTTCAAAAAATTAAAGATGATGCCAATTGCACACTTCTGTCTTACTGAAACCTAAACTTTTATTGTTCTTTCTCCTCACTAACTTCTCATTCCGTTTCACCTCCAGTAACCCTTTGTGGCTTGTTGATATTATCGTCTTGTTTGGGGTGAAATGATTAAAACAATCTCGAAATAAAGACAGTGCGCATACATAAGAATTTCAGACAACAAATCTTTTTTCAGTCACTATTGTAGAAACAGAAAATTATCATGCATCTTTTATTAAATAAATCTCGCAAACCATCCGAGCACATGGACAAAGGAAAAGGCGCTCTTCCAAATATATAAATAAAAATTTACTGTCAAATAAAGTCGGCTGAAACCATTCAATAATCGACTCTGACAGCATGACCTCGCTCATCCGGAGTTTTTGGTTTAGAAAAGTTATGTCGTCAAAGAGTTTACTTAAATGGCGCGCTAAATCCAAGTGTGAATGGCAAAAGACAAATTCTCACGTGTTCCGATCCCGTGAACGAAGTATTTGCATTTATAAGACACATGAAAGACACGGGAAATATGGGAAAATAGTAAGTAACCTACTTGACAAGTCTGATGAAATGGATATCGGAACAAATACCACAAAGATAAAGAAGGTCATAAATATGGCTGACAAAACAAAAAACAGCAAACTGTAGAGAACTATCATCGTTCATGACGTGCGCGATCATGTGACATAATTGGGTCTCAAAATGGGTGTGGGCATTACCTTGTAATCATCCGTGCGTAAAGCGTTGCAGTTTTATTAATGGATATTTGAATACGCCTGTTCGTGTGACAGAATTTAATATTAATATATCCCATGCAAATAATTGTTTTTTTTTTCCTACTATATATGCCATGTCACTTCCGGAAGTGGGTGACCATCATTCTTTTGCTACTCTTATTAATTTTTAACACTTTACCACTCCCCATTGTACTTGTTTCTCCATTCAGTCACATAAACACCTTGAGGTAAGCTAAAGGTTTTCTTCTGATGTGTCTCTTGCCTTCGATATGTCTTGTATTCTCTACGTCTTCTTTCTTCAATATGTAACCCCGAAATTTCAGTTGTTTTTTCTGTAACTTTAAATTTCCTTGTAATTTCTCTTTTCTACATAATTTTCTATAGAATTTTCTCTTTTTTCACATGCCCTACCCGTGTTATTTTCAGCATCCGTCTGTAGAACCACATGTCCATTGCTTCAAGTTTCGTATTTATCTGTGAAGAGATAGTCC
>JBBBDQ010000477.1:4102500-4140000 GCA_037127315.1 Ascarosepion bandense
AAAAGGAGAGAAAGAAAAAACGACCAAACGAACGGACAAAAAAAAATTTCAACAACTTAGGAAAGGTGGGTAGTTTTGGTTGTAACGCATAAGAAATAAATTCAATAAAAATTAAACAATTTTAACTGGATCTATTGCACACGCTGCCACTTCTTTTTAAAAGTTAAGTTATGTTAATGCATTTCAAAAGTTATGTTAATTCACTTAAAATGTATTCTTAATTGTTCTTTATGATTAGTAGTTAAGATGATGGATGCATTTTAAAACTAGTTCCGATAAATCGAAATTATTTATGACTCTTCTTAATAATTACTATTTTAGATGTATCAGCAATTCTTTAAACAATTTTTAGTTTCATTTGTTTTATTTTTTTCACAAAGTATCTATTTTTTATGAACACAATTAACTCTGTTGCCGTATGCAAGAAATAATTCTATATTTCAATAGTTAAATTTAAAAACATTCAAAGTAAGCTAACACAAAACAAAAGAAATAAAAGGTAATGTATTACTGACTTTCTATTGAAATATTCCGTTGTTATGGTATTAAAAAGAAGCATGTTCGTTTCTTGGTGTTGAATATTGCGTTTATTATCATAATAGAATAATTTATTATTTCAAAATAGAGAAGATACGGACTCGTGACCGATAAATATATAAAGTCACATTATGCTTTATATACTAGAACACATTATTTACATCTGGTTTAACTGGTGGTTCCTACACTAATGATAATGACACTGAATACCCTATGAACCTTATATATTTGTGGTTTCTTTATCAGTTTAATAACTTAAGATGTCTCTGTTTACTTACAATTTCTCTCTCTTCTCAAACCGATTTTAATTCAATTTTCAGTGCTTCACTTATGACGCCTGTTATATATTTAACAAAACTTGATTTTGTTCATTTTATATATGATGAAATTCCAGAAAACAGACATTTAAAAATAAGACGACATTGAAAGAAACTCTATAATTATGCATAATTCATTTTGTGCTAGGAACACTTTTACGAAACTAAAAAATAAAAAATGATTTCCCAAAGCAAGAAATTGGCTATTAAAAGTAGATATCATATAAAACATGCATACCAGTTGGTTTTCAGGAAATATGACTTTCAAGAGTTACACTTTGGATTTTTTTTTAGGAATAAGGCATATATTTATTAACATTTTATGGTAGTTGATTTGCTATTAAGATAAAACTTTTTAATCTAAAACTAATCATTGGCAATGATATTTCTTGTAAGCCAATGTTTCTATCACTAGCTGCTTTTAAACAAGGACGAACTGCTTGAAAAATTTTATTGAAGTGTTATGGTTTATAAAATGGTGAGTGTTCTAAAAATAGAAAAAGATAGACACACTGACGCCAAGAATTCAAAATTGGGCGGCAAAATAAGGAACCGTTTCTTTAAGAGTAAGAGTAGGAGTAAGAAGTAGGAGTTAAGGACAGTCTTTTTGTGTAGGAGATTTGAAAAGGAGGACGCTAGTCAGTTGACCACTGGAGTCCAGAAGGGATAGGCTCGTTTACTACTAGCATCCCAGAGTGAAGAGAATTTAGCTAGTCTGCTCCTGTATCCACACAAAATTTAAAGGTTGCAACTTGATGTAAAAACCTAAAGTTTTATACCAAAAATAAACATCATTAATTCAAGTTTGTGTTCTCTTCTAATTATACCAAAACGAAGCAACACAACAGAAGTAAACATTAAATCAAAATGTTTTACTTGACTTTTTCAAGCACAATGAGTTTAAATTCTTATTTTGGATTTTTTTTTTTATCGTTGTATTCTTCAAAGCGTACTTTATCGTTTCTTTCATTTTATTTATTCATTTGCCATAACATATTTTCAGGATCACATGAAATTCATTAATTGTTTTAAAATTTAAACTCTTCTTCAACAGTGATAACAATCTCATCCCATCCGCATAACAATTTTGAAAATTATTATCTAAGTTTTTAAGATCTTAAAAATAGAGTTTGGCATTTTTTATTCTCTGTATAACTTTATGTTCTGATCAAGTTTTAATAATATGTTCTGTTGATAGGTTTCCGTTTTTGTTTACATTTGTTATTTGAAACATTCTATCTTCGACTGGGATATTGCTTAATATTTCAAATTCTAAAAACCGCATGTAAGATTTCAGGACTTTTAGGAGAATTTCTGGCCTTATTTTCTTCTCTGCATTATGGTAACTGATAAAATTGTTATTTTATTGTCAGAAGTTTTATGATTTTCTTTATTGAATAAACTTACACTCCAAGGTCAGACGAAGCGGCCAATTGAGGCTAAAAAAATATTGTTTTGCGTTAATATTTCATGCTAGGAAGGCTATATGGTTTTGCAAGCCAATATTGGAAAATTCAACTTTTTATGAATAATAAACTAACGACTAATTTAATCCACTGAACCATACAGATTCGTTGTTAATGGGAATCATGATTGATTGAGTAACTTGTTTTTAACGGTTTATCAACTTTTTGAATGTTATTTAATACCGCAAAATATTTTTAGATTGTAAGAATTGTTTTTTGCAGATAATCATGATTTACTGGCACAATTTACCCATGAATTTACCCATAGCTGGGTGTTATGTCTTCGTTGTATTGAATGAAGATAACACAATGAAGAAATAAAATTTGGAGGCGACTTAGTCTTGCTGAATTATGTAGTTAGTATATAAAGTTCGCTTCCGGCTCGCTCTCACTAACTTTCTACTTCCTCCTTGACGATTCCTGGCATCAGTAGATATGCTATTTGGTCAAGTCCAAGTCATATTCTGGAGAGGTGTGTTCATCTCCACAACACTCCCTTTTTAGAGATGTCATTTCTTCTACATTTTTCCGATATGGTTTCACTTCCAACATTTCAGTCGGATTACGATTTGGCTTACCCTGGCATTATATTGAAATATTCGTTTTAGGAATATGTACTTCAAAAGTATCGTAAGGTATGTCCATCGGTGAATTAATTTGCACTGGTTGCTTATTCTGTGCATATATAGACCTCAAATGATTTGGATGATTTTTATGACGAAATCGTCCACCTTCGACAGGCTATATCATACTTCCAATGGGTCGAATAATTTTTCCTTTCTGCCAATTGTCCTTTCCCGGAGTTAAAGGTTTAAAGAAAACTTTATCGGCGATATTAAATGATCTGGTAGTTTAAAATTTTCGAATTTTTTTTTATTAACAGATAGTAATTTGTCGAAAATGGATCTCACTTTCCAAGCAAACATGAACCTTACAGGTGACATTTTCGCGATGATATTTGCATTTGACGTCATTCGATATACACTAAAAAATTCGTGTAATGCCGTTTCTTCAGCTTCCAAACCTTTTCTTAAGATATTCTTAATACCCTTTTCAAGGTGTCAGCAAACTTCTCTCCTTGACCATTCGATCGTGTATGATAAATCGAAGTTGTCAAATATTCAACCGCGTAGTTTTTGCAGAAATTTTAAAACTGACTACAAGTAAACTGGGTTCCATTATCGAATACCACACTTTCAGACACGCCAAACCTTGCCAACATTTCGCGTAAGAATTTAATCGTTATTGTTGTAGTAGTTCTGTTTACACTTCAATATTTCGGGATATTCTGTAAAATTGTCGACCAAAATAATATGAACCATTTACTGGTCCTGCAAAATCCATATGTAGTCCACGGTTTATTAGTGCTTGGCCATGCAAGATAATTTATAGGTAGTGATTTTGCTGCTGAATTACAAGCATTACATTTTCTAACTGTATTTTGAATATTTTCGTCCAACATTGGCCAATAAACGTAGGTTCTCATTAGGGACTTCATCCTTACTCTTACCGTATGTCATACATGGAATTGTTTCAAAAACTTGTTTTTGTAGTGATAATGGAATTATTAATCTTTCCGTGTACAAAAGTACTAAATCAAAAATACAAAATGCTGTATCATTGTTACCAGTTTTAATTTTAGTTTTACTCTATTTCGAATTAACGTCATTGATAGTTTTTTAATAAACATATACATTTTAGAATTAATTTTGATAACATCTATCGTGACCAGTGATTCTTTAATATTGTTACACAAACTTTTAATTTCGCCTTCGAATTCCAACAAAACAATCACAGTATTTTCAAAATTTTCTTTATATTTCGATATCAATCTGGACAAGTCATCTTCGTACTCCAGTTTTTGGATGATAAAAATTCCATCTTGAAATCATAGTTCAATAGAATCGTAGCCTAACGCTGTTTGCAGTATGAATGAGAAGCCCTTGCCTAGAACTGAATAGTCTTAATAATGGCCGACGATCAGTTTGCAATATAAATTTGTTTCCCAATATCATCCTGCAAAATTTATCAACAGCAAAAATCTTAGCAAGTGCTTCCTTTTCAATTTGACTGTAACATTTTATGTATTTGAAGCGTCGGTGACTGCTTTTACCGTACCGTCTTCGAATTTATGACATATTACCGCTCTTATGCCGTATTCGCTCGCGTCTGACGCTACTATTATTTGTAGTTACGGATCGTAATGTGTCAGCAATAACTCTAAAGTTAGTAGTTTTTTAATTCCTTCAAAAGTTTTTTGATATTCTGCCGACCAATTCCGTGTCGTACTCTTCTGAAGTAAATTATTCAGAAGTGCTCGCAATTTGTACATATTTGGCACATAGATATTTAACCTTATTCATCAGGAATTGATATTTCTTTGCCCTGATTTTGAACCCGTCATTATGTAGTCTGAAATGCTTGTTGGATCAGTTTTACGTGTTGTATTTTCATAGCATTATTAATAAGTATGTTATCTACGTAAGCGACAGTACCGTCTTGCCCAGCCAATATAGTATCCATTATTTGCTGGAAAACACCTGGGGCTACTTTTACACTGAAGGGTAATCTGTTAGAGTCTGTTATGTGTATTAATAGTCAAATAATTCTGGTATTCCTCATCCACTTCAATTTGAGGATATCCCTCAGGCATCTTAATTTTTGAAAGAAAATTAACACCATTTAATTTGGCAAATATATCCTCTGAAGTTGGTTGGGGATATAAATGTGGAGGAGGCAGTCATCTTAGTTGAAAAATCAGCACATAAACGAATCTGATTATTTTCTTTCTAATATAAACTGCTGGTGTGGCCCATTCTGAAGAATCTATTTTTTCAATAACTCCGTGGCTTTCTAACCTATCAAATTCGGTGTTATTAGACTCCAACGCATCAAAAAATATATTTCTTTTCAGCTTAAAAACTTGCATCACATTTTCTTTCAATTTTAAAAATACATTTTGTACATTTTCCCAACTCATTTGAGAAAATATTTATATATTTATTTTTTTAGATAACTCAGTGTTTCTTTAGCTGTAATTTTTTTTCTCTGAAGAACAATTAACTTTTCCACAGAATGAATTATTTGGCCAATTCTACAGTTCAAATAATTCTAGCTAATCGACGCCTAGTAAATTTGAATTGAAATTCTTTAATGCATAAACATCTGCATTTTTTTATTTACTTGCAAGAGCGATATTACAGATAATTTTTCTAAGAAAACTTTAACTCTAGCTCGACATTCCTCTGGGAATTTTGTCATTTTTTTAAAAGTTAAGATTGCAATTTCTGTTCTAAATTCGTTCATCAATAACTGTAATATCGCAGTGTTCAATGGAAATTTCATCGTAACGTTATTTATTTTTGCTGTCATGAATTTTCTATCATTTGAAATTTCCAGTTTTTTAGCTAGCAGTACTACTTTCAGTAATTTAATTTGTGTATTTCTTTTGCTCTTCGATTTGTAGTAGCCTTGTTTGGGACTTGTTTTTCCACAGTTAAAACATTTTTTGTTTTTAAATGAACAGTCCTTTCTAAAATGAAGCATTCAACACTCATAACATGGGTTACGTTTCACAGTATTTTTCTTAGGATTTTTTCTTTTTGTACTACTGCCGTTTTTCGAACTAGTTAGACTTCTGACAAACAATCTTGTTCGATTGTCGCTGTACCGTGCCTTAAATTGACAATTTTTGGCACTCTTTCGAAACAGTTTCTATTGTTAACTTTGGATCCTGTTCAAGTTTTGTAAGAATTCGAGAGCATATTTCTGCATCGTTGCTTGATGTTAGACCTTTAACAAAGATTAGACATTTAAATCTAAGTGGGGATATTTCATCCAGTTTAAATTTCTCACACTCAGGGTTGACTTTATCGGTATATGGGGTAAAAGTTTCATCTTCGTCCATGCACTACCAGCGGGTATAAAAAATTGATTTTAATAATATCGATACTGTTTCGTTATATTACACTTTTTCTGGAGTCTTTTTTGTCACCCGAAGCAAGGCATTTTACTGCCACTGTTGTGCAGGGGGTTACATAGGAGGAATGTTATGAAGAGTGAGAGGTTGCAGGGGTGTCAGGAAGGGAGTAGGAGAGGGAAGAGATTACTGATGTGAGTGGGGTGGACGGCGAGGAATGTTATAAGGAGTGAGAGGTTGCAGGGGGTGTCAGGAAGAGAGTAGGAGAGGGAAGAGAGTACTGATGAGAGTGGGGTGGATGCAGAAAAACATGAGAGAGAGGATGTAAGTTAGTGTGACAGGAGATGACTATTGACTTTACCTTTAAATTCTTGGAGATTGTAACTGTCATGAAAGCAAGTATGCGGAGGAGAATTCCACAGGCGGGAAGTTCGAGAAAGAAGCTGCTGGAGTAGCATTCAGCAAAATGAAATTCAGATATTTTTCATGTTCAGAGAGGCACAAATTTTGTAACAAATGGCGTCCTTTTTTTTTACCGACCATCTTTAAATTTCTTCTCTGAAAATAGCTTCGTACCTTCTGAAGTACGATAGGAATGTAATATTTTCTTTTGTGGCATAATTAAATTCACTAATTCAGTTAGTGACTGAGTTCGGTGTAAAGGAAATAGATGCGTTGCTTGTTATCTACTTTTACAGGATCTGTTGCATTTGTTGTAATAATGTCTTCCGGAAGTCTTGCTGTTGCTTAAAATTATTTTCAGTTCTTCCATAGTGTATTATGTTCGTACCTGCAGTAATTAACTCGGGAGAAAATGTTTTTCTAATAGCAGTAATATCATAGATTCTTGAATTTTATCGACTTTAGAATATATAAAAACCCCACAAAATTCTTTTCCGCCAATTTTGAATTTTTTCGTCAGCTGTTTATGCTATGAGATTTTTTTTCGTGTGAATTCGAATCCTCATCTTCACTGTTATGTCTTCGATGCGCTGAATGAAAATAATACAATCAAGAAATATAATGTTGCTTGAGTCCGATATAGTCTTGCTGAATTCTGTAGTCAGGATATAGAACTCACTTCTCACTAACTCTTTTTCTCCCCCTCTTTGAGGATTCTAGGCTCAGTATAAATGCTACTTGGACCAATCGAAGTACTATTCTGAAGAGGTATATTCATCTCCACATCACTTGGAGAGACGATGTAGATTCATACCTTTTCCAAGGGTATATGCGCATGAGTAAATATAACAAAACCTACTGGAATTGGATTTCAGATTTCAAATTTTTAATTCCATGGCATTATCCATAACCATACCACACATCCAAGCTTATAATACCTCATTTTCTCAAGCGGTCGACTAGGTCTAGGTATTGATTCGGTCTAACTTTTTTTAAATATCGGAGATCGTACGAGAATCAATGTCTGAACGTGATAAGGCTATAAGTCTAGAAGGAATCAGAAAACGATATTTTTGCACTGTGATAAGACTTACTAAACTAGTTGGGTTTACCATACTTACGGTATTGTTTAGTACTTTAACTTCTATGTGCACTGTCATTTCAGGACATGGCTGATCATAGCACGCTACAACTTTGTGATCATTGTAGCTCTTAGGAAAGATTGTCTTTTTGTTATCTCTCCTAATTCCTGTTCTACCAACTATTTACCCAAGCTCGATTGGTAAGTTATTCGCTACTTTCCTCTATTCCGCTTTCATTCAATATGTCCTGTGAGTGTCAGGTTATCCAATTACTATTTCTTCATAATGGCCCTTAGTAATTTAAATTGTCTCTTTCTGTTTCTAAGTATGTATTTTTTTCCCATTTTCCTTAAGGTTTCGTCGTCTCTCACATGTTCAGTAGATAAGATTCCTAACATCCTTCTGAAGAACCACATTTCTGTTGACTCAAGTTTTCATCTGTGAAGAGATTGCTCAGCATTCATAGCCATAAAAAAGACCAGTATTGCATAACAGTTCAGTACACTTTTCTTTGATTCTGGCGGAGTTTATTAATGATTTGCTTACCTTTATATTGTACTAAGCCAAATATCTATAGAGAGCGAGTGCGTATATATATATATATATATATATATATATATATATATTGCATAAAGTAGCTTTGCAAAATAATTGCGGGTAGTGTAACTGATATCGGTTCAGAAAGTGGAATCAGCGAACTATCCTTGAAAATATTTGTCTGTATTTCTGAGATTAAGTAGTATTTACACTATTTACATTATTCGGACTATTGTTCATATTCGTTGCCATTTGTACGACGTTTCGGTCGTTGTACGCTCCAGCCTTCTTCAGAAGCTAGAACTTTCGAACTGAACCCTTTATTACGATCACTAGGGTATATCATTCTCACTTCTCGTACAATATGGGAACCAGTAATACGGAATGCCAGAGAAAATTATTAGTGACAAAAAATTGCAATATGAGCTCTGGTAAAAATGCTAGAGAAATAAAAAAATACTTGAGAAAACCATTAACATCAAAAATTGCAATATGAACTCTAGTAAAAAGGTTACTGAAACATTAGGTTTATAAGTCCCAGAAATTCAATCGCTATTGTCCTCAAGGACACATGGCCCAGTGACTTGACCCAAAGAGTTGTGAGTTCAATACCAGGCGACTCCAGTTGTGAACAAATAAATTAGAGAGTTGGGCTAAATGGAGATATCTCATGACTACCAGAAGCGGCTTCGCACAAGGAATGAGAATTATATACCCAAATGATCGCAATAAAGGCTTCGAAGAAGGCCGGAGCGTACAACCTCGTAAAAATAGCAAGATGAAGACAACTGTCCGAATAATGTAAATAGTGTACCCTTGAAAAACCATAACTCTACCTCTCCCTACCTATGCAGCTGGACTCTCTATCTTTGTCTGTAACCAGTCTAAGAGATAAAAAAAACTCTGAAATAGAAACCTTTGAGAAGGCAACTGAAAACTATATCCCTAGCTTTCCCAAGAATATGTGGTAATTAACAGATTATAAAGCTATAAATAAAGCGAATATGTAGGGAATCATAATCGCCTACGTCCCGAGGGGACATGACATTAAAAAAAAGTTTTTTTAAAAGAAACTCATTTTTTAAATTTTTTTTTTCAGTAAGTGTTTATCTGTTTTGTGCGTTAATGTTAAAAATGCATTTGTTTACATATGTATACTGTTTTCTTTTTTTTTCCACATACTTTCAAGCCTAAAAACAAAGATTGTAAATTTATGTCTGTCTATGCATATTTTTTATGCGAGAAATGTTTCTCCGTTTTCTCACCAAAACACACCGTCTCAAATTTTCCTTCTTCGTATTTCGACTATGTTACTCTTCTCTGTTCTGTTTTATTGAGTATTCAACTACAGCATGGTACTGGATCTTATGATTATCATCTGCTTTCTGTCTTTTATGGTTGTTCTATATTGAATTTCTTTAATTAACATTGCATAAAAGATCTGATAGTTTGCAATTTCTGAAAGCCGTTTGCTTGAACCAATTTGCGTCTTAAGAGATTTTCCATGGTCTGTTTAGGATCATGCATTTTCGTATTATCAATAATGTCTCAGTTGAGTTAGTGTGCGTTGTTCGTTTTTCTGAATGAGGATCTCTTTCACTAGTAACACTGAGTTAAGATCACCAATAAAAACACAGCCTTTAAGTCTTTTTCAGAATTAGGACTGTATTAAAATCTCTTATATTTAATTTTGGTCAAGTTATATGCAATGAAATACAAATGAGGTAGGAGCTTTATTCAACTCTAACTCAACTCTGACAATAAACAGGGTGGAGCTTATTGTTTTATAACTAGTCCCGGAGGTGAAGAGACAAATATGGTTAAGAACTAAGTCTAAGAGACAGAAAAAATATTTTTAAAAAATATATATTTATAAAAGGATTTATACTCGGCAAATTTAAAAGTTTAGAGAAGTGGTAGAATTCAATCACTTCGAAACGATTCGCAATGAACCGGTTATTTAAATAACAGTAGGTCGTAGATTTATTTCCGTGATTGTTGCTAAATTTAAGTTTTTATTCATCTGAGGTATTCTTTCCACGAAGTAGGACTACTTCTTTCGATAACCAATTGTTCTAAATTAAATGTGACAAATCGTCTTGATTGTCATGCCATTAAATTCATGGAATTTTACATATTAATTTTTAATGTGGCTGAAAGAAAAAAATCACACAGTTCACAACAACAGACAAAAATTCCAAGCACGCTCAGAAATTTTCAATAAAATAGAGATGCATTTTTATTATTCCGTTTATATTATTTTATTTCCAGATAAGTGTGTCGATTTGTGGTACCTTCGGTATTAATCACAAGGATTGGTTCGTTTAATCAAGCATAATTAATGAAGAAGGTAGATAATTTTTCGTGTATGAACTGACACAGATCAACTGTGTTCCTGATGCAACAAGATATCAGGCGAAACTTCATTACCACTTCCTCACATTATTCCATGAGAAATGGTTTGCTGAAGTTTTGCCCTTCTACCTGAGTTCTTCAGATCATTCACTAGTCAGTGTTCAAGTCGATACCAAACCATAAACAATTCCTGATATGTCGTTCTATAGAACGATTTTCCGGTATACGAAAGCTGACTGGAACAGGTTCAGATTTTATGTCAGACGCTTCTCTTTCAGTGTCTTCAAACATACTGCGTCAAAAAATTGTTACTCTTATTTCGGAATGGAAACTTCTGAAATGAAGTGTTTTATACCACAGAAAAAATCCTAGGTCACTCCTTGCTTCAACTCTGAATGTGCTGCAGTCATTGTTCACCGTAACCACTACTACAATATCTATCACAGGAAAGGATGTATTAGGACACTGTATTCAAAATTGTCCGCTATAATTGCAAGAGAGTTATAGAAAATGCAACATGTAACTATGTACATGCAGATCAGGCCAAGGTGAAAAACAAACAACTCGGATCCTGAGGGTTCTGGAAGATTCCAAACAAATTCTAAATAGAAACAAATTAGTGCCTATTAGCATAAATGGTTTTTGAATTCATCTCATCCTCGTCAGATAAGGCGAAGATTTTCAGCACGATCTTTACCTCAAACGCACCGTTAGATGATAAAGATCATCCTCTTTCTGACTTCCACCATCTCACTGAGTACAATTTCAGTAATATTTTGTTACAACCCGAGAAGTCTCAAGACAAAAATCTTGACCCTAAGAAGGCCACTTTTCTAGACATAATCCCCGTGGTTATCCGTAAGAATATTAACTCTGAGTTATAGATCTTAGCTAAATTATTTAACTACTGCTTCGCATGATCTCTATGTCTGTAGATGGTGTCAAGTATTTGTCCTGTTTTCAGGACAGCGACAAGCAGTACAAACTTCTATCGAATTGGTTCTCTGCTGATATCCTAACTCTCATTTCTCAAAATCAGTGAGATACTATACAACAAATACATCTCAAAATATCTCATTAGACATTTGAAAGGCTTTGACAAGGTGTGCGATACAGAACTACTGCACAAGCTCTCTAGTTTTGGAATTACTTGAAGAGTCTTCTCACTTATCAAGTACTTCCTAACAGGTAGTTCCCTGAAAAGAGTTGTTAGTGGCTAGTCTTCCAAGGCCTAAAAAATCAACGCAGGTGACCGTCAAGGATCTCTTTCGGTTCAACCTTCTTTCTACTTTACAGAAATGACCTTCCATCATCGCCTGGCGGACTCAGAATGTTCACTTATAACGATGAACGGATGTTCCCTCAGCCATGTTTAAGAACTTGAGTGGGACTCGTACATATGATTCGTCACTGAAAATGATCGGTTCTCTGTACAACACCAGTAAGTAGCTGACTCATTTTGCTACCTTTACAAGATTTGCTATCTTTACAAGATTAGGCCGAAGACTGAGTATAATTGCCATATATGAGCAGAAGATTTCCAGTTTTCATTTTACAGACTCCATCTTCTTGTGGGTGATGAATTATTTTCTATCCTACAGTCTCTTTCCCACAGACGAAACGTCGCAAGCCTCACGCTGCTCTATTGCTATTTCCATGGAAAGTGTTCAAACGAACTACTTCCCTTAGCTCCACCAGTTCTAACCCTCACGACTAAGATCCACCATGCCACGAACATTGTAGCGAGCCATCTTCATTCCTTTCACATTCCGTTGGTGAGATGTAAGTTCCACTCAAGCAGATTCTTCTCACTAACCGCTGTTTTGTGGAACTGACTCCCATGAGGATGCGTCCTCAATCACTACAATCTTAATCTGTTCAGGTTTAATGTTAACAGTTATCTTCCTCTGATATCCCTATAAATTGTGCCTCTTACTTTGTAAGCCTCCAACTCGAGTGGTTTTTGGACTTTGTACAAGATTAATATCATTGTAAAAAACGTCTTTGCAAAAGTCATGAATGTGATTCTGCGCTGTTTCACTATTAGATACCATGGCAAAATATTTTGTTACTGTCATGCCAATATAATTGACAAAGAAGAGAATAGAGAATCTCCAGCATAATCAACCTTGAGAGGGGGACTAATATACATATAAGAAAGAGAGACAAACATAGGTCCATATATACACTCAATTAAAGGTACAGAAAAGTTGTCTCCTCGCGATCTGTGGCTATGTTTTTAACGATAGGTGTCCCAGGCTGATCTTCTCGCAAAATGCAACATTGATGGAATTGAGATTTCCCTGATGCAGACACAACTTCCTGGACTAGTCATGACACAAGGATGAGTGACGATGGAATATTCAAGGTCTTCATGTTTAACCAGCTTGACAGTAGACTGTTGGATTGCCGTGGCTCAGATATAAAGACATGCTAAAGAGTAACCTTTCAGCTATCAATGTGCCTCATACTAACTTGGAGCGATGGCCCTGGATAGAAATAACTGAAGATATTTGTGCCAGGGTGATATAAGAAACTTTGAAATCAGTTGAAAGTTTTGCCTGCAGTGGCAAGTGAGGATTGAACTCACTGAATGCTTTGTAAGATCAATACCTTGATCAATACACTAACTTTCAGTCATGCAATTACAGGATGATTGCAAAGCAGCACTCTATTTTGTGTATGATGGACTCTCCTGTCAAACTATAATTTTTACAAGACGGGAGAGGCCACCATACATAAAATAGGGAGTTACTTTTCAAACACCCTGTACAAGCAGTTCAGTGCAGACTCTAGAGCGGTAGTTTGCAAAATGGTATTACTAATGTATTACAACTGATACTCATGAAAGGCTTACAACTCTAACCTTGTGTCAAACTTAGATATGCTTGGTAATTATCTTACCTGGTTGCACTACTACTGTGGAACAATTTCATTATAACTAACAACAAAATCTTTTTATTCGTAACTTACGGAAATTGGAATTTTATATAACTTCATATCTTGATTTTTACTAAATGAACACAAATTAATTAGCTGAAAATCCTATCTTTTTGTCTTTAAAATGACTTTCAGTTGCATGAAAAAAAGGTTTCATTACGTAATGCATAAAATCGATATTGATGTAATGAACAGGTAATGAATATATATACATATTGGTTCCCCCTCACGGTTACATTTGCCTAACCACTTAACTACCTCGAATGGTATATATATCCTTTTCCGAGACATATCAGATGCACACAAAAATACTTAATGAACAGCGTTAATAGTACAATCGTTAACTACACACCCGGTTAAATTCTCTGAGAATATAAGAAAGAAAACACAATATATCACTCTTCAAATATTTTCTGTCCAATTTACCTGTGTTTATATAACTAATTCTGATCATTTTTGTTCAAAATAAAAGTGTCATCGGCGCCTAAATGATTTACTGCCTGCTTCATTTTTCTGGTTTTGGGTTAAATATTAAACTCAGTCTAAAGTTTGTCTCGAAGCAAAAGAATGTCATGTATACCGCATTAGTGATAGATGACGGATTTCAGACCGGAGATCTAATGCTGATTTTCTAGGAAGATAGATTTACCATACTGTCACTACTTTTTTTCCATTCATCTAAAACTGATTTTAGAAGAATGCAAACTTTTTAGAGTTATTAATGGAAAAAAATTAAATCCTGTTATCTATAACAAATTCTGAATGAGAATTGCGATTTCTGAATGAGACTTGCTTAGAAATATTTTTTTTCAACCACTTTTCTTTTTCTTTGACTGTTTATAAACGACATGATATGATCTCTGTTGGGGTGAGATTTGTTGAGAATTTCTGTTCACATGATGGCATGTTCCGAGTGCACTCGATGCTGATCTCAAAATTCTTTAAGATTTCGCTTTTTTAACCGATTTAAATATCTATCCATCATGTCAACATCTGACAGTTTTGTTCTTACCATTTATAAAAGAATTGCAAAAAAATAAAACGACCTTTTATTTACGGTGTTTTATTACTTCCCAGTCGTTCATGATATATAGACGGGAGAAGAACTATTTTGTCAGCTGGAAAATATTTATTTAATATACAGCTAATGCTTAGATTTACTTTAAATTTACGCAGCACTTTCATAAGTTCCTATTTTCAGGCATAATATAAAATGAGATATAATTAAAAGTAACAAACTTTCACTAGGAATACTGAGGGTAAGAAATGGACAGACAGACACCTGACAATTTTGTGTGATTGAATAGCGGAACGGTGTCCGGAAGCGTTAACAAAAGGAGGAAAGATGCTTAGGGCTACAAGGGATAGGAAGTTGTCGTGAGTCTTGAACGGCCACGGCCTGAAGAGACGCGGCACGTAGAAGAAGAACGGTATTCGGAAACAGATTTTTAAAAAAAAAACCTTGTTGCATATCCTTGCTTTGTAATTTTGCTGCTCAATGGAATTGTTCGTAGCCTTTCACGTGCCTTTTTGTAAAATCCTTTTGGATATATTGGTCGCTCTCTTTGACTTTGAAATCATTCAGTCTTCTATAATCCTTTAACGGTTTCGACCTTTCAAGCCTCAATTTATATCGGGAGATTGACTAGTCCACCGAAACTTTTCTGAACAAACCGTTCGCGAGTTATTTTACCTGCATTTTTTGGATTGTTAACTTGTTGAAATATTCTTTTTTTTTTTTTTTTTTCAAACAACAACTGTTGAGGAGAAAAAATAGCCTCTAAAATCCTCTGATATATTGCTCCGTTTAGGGTTCTTTTAACCAGGTAAAGTGTTCCTGCACAAGAGAAACACCCCAAACCATGAAACTTCCATCTTTATTCTTTATACTTTAATGTGAATACTCAATTTTTTCTTTTTTAATCATAGGTGAATCCATCTAGTTATGTGATGAACTGGGTTGTAGACAAAAAGTTCAATGTTAATTGCAAAAATTCGTTTCTAAATGTTCAAGTACCGTATTGCCTTCAAATAACACTCATCTTTACATACAACGATTGTTTGTATGCTTCATCATATATTTATTGAAATATATTTTGGAGTGGTTATGTAGCGGAAAATATATAGTTATGTACCGGTAAATGCAATATTGTAACAGTATACAGAAATAAAATATAAAATCATATACAGAGCACGTCGGGTTAATTATTGCCATTTTATATTTTTAATTTTGTGCATGCGCGTTCTGTGTTTTGGAGCACAGTATAGTAGAGTCAGTTGGGCACTGTCTATGAGAAAAAAGCACCATGACGCAATTTAATCCGCCAGAAATTTTCAAATTTGGAAACGGCATGCTGTACTGCTTGGAATTTGGAAAGTGTTTGGATCAATCTGAGGGCAATGCAGAGAATTGGAGTGATCCCTAATGATGGTGACGTTATGCCTTCATTTGTCTTCCAGCAGGGCTTCAGGCTCAATGTGGAGGCCTACATCAAGGGTCTTGGGGGGTTAGTGCTGCCTTAGCTTAACAGGGTGACCGCTGGAAGAACCTATGTCTGGCAACAGGATTTGCACCATTCCAAACAAGCAGAAGAACCCAGTCATGGCTGTTAAAGAATTCCTGCCGCCACATCACCACTGATATCTGGTCAGCTAACTCTACAGACTGTAACCCCTTTATTATGTATGGGGTGCAGTGGAGCGAGAATCCAACAAAAGTCCTTGTAACACCAAAGTTGAAATGAAGGCAAGAATTATGGCAGCAGAGAACGCCCAGAATAGATGCAGGAGAATCCGAAGTCGCTTGTAGGATGTGCTTGGAGCCAATGGCGATTTTATTGAATAAATGTACTCTTTAGTATTCCAAGATATTTTTGTGTCATTTTCATAAATATATCTGTTAAAATGAAATGTCAGTGTTAATTTCATTTTTATTGTAAATAATTTAGACAATAATCTATACATCGCATTCTGGTATTGTAACTTTAATCTTCAAAACAAACTAAATTAAATTTTCCAAAACAGATAAGAAATACAAACCGTCTCCCATCCGTAATACAGGGAATTTTTAATACATTTAGCAATAAAATAACGCGTCTTATACGAAAGGCAAATGCAGTAACTTATTCGAGAATTTCGGTGCTTTTTGTTCTTCAGGATAAGGAGCTAGTACATGATGTTAAACCATTTATGTGCAGTTCATTACTAATAGGTTTTGTTAATAACTCATGTCTCAGCTGCTCTTTAATCATCTTAAACCTAATTTTGAGATATCGTTTGATTCATTTTGATATTTCTTGGCATATTTCAAATTGTTATCTTTCGTTGAGTGTCAATCCGAAGAAGGATTTTACTAGCGCAGAACTTGTTCCACTTCATAATGATCGATTCAGAGGTTAAAATAGAAATATAGAAAATATGATATACACATTTATACATCAGACTAATAGAAGGCAATTAAATGAAAAACAAACAAACAAACAAACAAACAAAACTCCTGCCTTATGTCTCTTAAAGGGATTTCTTCAGACTAAGAATAATTTTATTGACGTAAGTCATATATATATATATATATATATATATATATATATATATATATATACATATATACGTTCTGGCAGTCCTCTAAGAAGTATAAGAACAACCCAAGCAGTTCTGGATTCAGCAATTGGCCAACACCTGCTGAACATTCAAGCATGTGCCTCCTCGTATGAGGACAAGTGGTTTTCTGTTCTGCACAGTGCTCGATCGGCATATCATCTTCGTGTTTTGGAGGCTATTTGCCTAAAAATCCAGCAGCCGAGCCTGTGCAGGCAGAAAGAGCAGTTCCTTCGCTCCTTGCATTTACTGGCGAGTTTGTGAGTGTAACATTTTTCTCATTTATTTCACTCTTGTGGAATTATATGTATACACCCCCCCTTACATTTTAATGTTTTTTTTTTTCATTAAAGTTTACTTTAAACGAGTTCCATCTTCTCCCAGTATTGTGAGTATTCCCTTTTGGTCTTGTCCTTGTCTATGACCCTTTATAATTTAAGCCAACGAAGCCCTTGATAAGTGTTGGCCGAAAGGTTCCTCGGGTTTGTGGGATAATTATGACGTTCATTCTTTTTAAAGTTATCTGTAATTTCTGTGGGTACAAATCATTATATATATATATATATATATATATATATATATATATATATATATTGAGAGAGGTGGTGAAGAAAAACATCCGTTACAAGTTTAAATCGAGAAACGCTGAAGATATAGGGGTCAATACCTTTAAATTACCGTATATACTCGAGTATAGTGCAAGTTTTATGCATAAAACACTGATGTGTTTTATGAAAAAAAAAAAAAAGAAATAGAGACTCGCACTTTGCACAGGTAATTTTTATGAAGAGGTTAAAATCATGCAATCTCAGTGACTGGTTGCATTATACACAAGTACGTTTTTCTGTAGAGGTTAAAATTCATGCAAAATAATTCGAGGGTCTCACTATGCATCAAATCGACTTATACGCGAGTATCTACAGTATTATTTATTTATTTATTTTATTTATTTATTTATTTATTGCGTCTGATGTATCTAGATATTGAAGAAATGTAGAGGAGTAAATAACGGGTTATTAAAAGCAGCTTGGATGGGGCACAAGGCCGTGGGTATAACGCACCCAGTAAGAGTTGAACTCACTACTCCGTCGCAAATCATTTAGCGAGACAAGTTTGCTAACGCTTAGACTACGTCGAAGTGCGCACAAATAGCGAATTCTGACTATGATGACGGCATCATATTCGAATGAAGTATTTCTGGAACTTTTTTCAAACCTCTGTGCAGGTGAAAAAAGATTTAGACCCGCATTCTTTTTTCAACTGTGTAAATTTAAAATTAATGCAAGCGTCGGAAGTATAAAATATTTTAGAAATGTGGAAATACCTCTTCCCTCCTCCAAAATGCATATTTGTCATTGTTCAGGAAATTTTCATTGTAAGTTGTTTTTTTGATCAAAGGATATCCATTACTTTCGTCTCATTCTGCAACCATGCAGTCACAGCTACACACACACACACACACACACACACACACACACATATATATATATATATATATATATATATATTATCGGTTCCTGACTTCGCAAGCCTCTTTGAATAGTTCGCCATTGTCATAACAAAGACGCCAACAGCTGGTGTTTTTAGCGCAAAGAAAGTTATTTGTTACATTAAAAGTTACAGACAAATACATTTAGTGTGTTACTTAATAAGGTCTGAGAGAGAAAACAATCTATTTCGTGATTGATTTTCAATTAGCCGACATTCTCTTAAATTAAACAAATCTTGAATTAAATGTTTTAACATTTAAATTTATAGTATCTTATAAATACATGGTAATTATCCGTTTGTTCAATAGTCTTTAAAACGGCAGAAATTTGATCAAAACGTTTTCTTCATATGCATTTGTTGTAAAGGTTTGTATCAAACCATACCTAAGTACCATAAGTGATGCCTGCTTGGATGATCATGTCTTTTTCGATTCATGATCGATTAGGCAGAAGATTTTCGCCACAGGTTGCCGTTTCTATCTGCGGTAGACTGGTTGTTAAAAGACCCAGTCTATCCTGTTATTTAAGCTGGAGGAAGAAGTGATGAAATCATACTTTTATCATGCTCACGTGAAGGCAACGAACCCCACTGGAATTCGAACTCGGCTCTCCAATTTCTCATTGCAAGCCGATATCGATAACACCACAATGCGCAACTATGAATCCGTAAAGTTAATAAAAAATATAGGTAGTAGATGAACATTAAGTGGGTCAGAATATTTTGTAGAGTTGCTCTCGCACAGGGTTGAGAAGGACGTGAAAGAATGTGTAAAGTGAACAAAAATCAACATTTGAAATTGTGTCGCGAAGATCGACTTATGTCACATTGATAAATTGAGAAATGCTGCAAACTTTTGCTTTAAGAAATATTTATAATCTTAAATGCCTGAAAATTAGAGACAGCATTAGAAGTGATAGTTTCGACCTACTTCACTTGTAGAAATATAACTCATCTGGATGACGGATGGCTGAAGTAAAGAGGAAGTACTGCTGTGGTAGGGTAACATACACAGGCTACGGTCAGGATTTAACAAAATTTGGTCGCAGAGGGTGTATTAGAACCAGAGAGACAGGGCACTATCTCCGTGGCAGTATCTGATATAGATTTTTCTCGGGCAGCAGCTGTCGCAAAATGTATAAAAAAATATGTGATTTCAAACAGACATGAGTAACATGTAAACACTGTGTCAAATAAGTGAGGGGCAAAGAAGAAAACTACCTAACTCAGAGGAACATTGCATCAAATCATATCCGAATTTAACGCTAGTTCTGTTCAAAATCATTAGTTAATGCGCTGATTTATGGAGTTTCGTAGTCATCGATCAGATAACTCGGCGGCGTCGGTTACAGTGTCTGATTAGCCAAGAGCCCAATTCCCAGTGTTTCTTAGCATACGATCGAGTTCGTATATGAAGGAGACAGTTTCCATGACGTGATCAAATCCCAAGTGCCATCTACGCAGATGACACCACCAGTTACTCCCGCATCTAACAAATCTGGCTAGGTGGACAAACATAAACTCGCTGTTGCTCTTGAGAAGGACGTCCACTTTGTGGTAGACTGGGTTAAGAAATGGCTTGGAAATTCCAATACTTATAAAACGAAGCTGCTATCTGTCAACCATCACAGTCAGTCTCTCCCCACCCACGATAAGCATGAACGAAGCGAGTATCCCTAAAAGCAATATACATCGCCTCCTCGGCCTCACCCTCTCTTCCGACCTCAAGTGGAATCATTACATTGAATCAATAGCTAAATTCACTGCTAGAAATTTTGGGTCACTGTGCCAGGAAGTTTTTTCTGCCTGAATCTGTCTTGCACATATACAAATCAACCATCCGACCGTGCATAAAATACTGTTGTCATATCCGGTCAGGTGCTTCTGCTGTTCATCTCAGGGTTCTCGACAGGTTCCAAAGAAGAATCTGTAATATGATCGGTCCAAACCTGGCAGTTCGACTCCACCCACTTTCTCACCGGCGGGATGTGGCATCCCTCTGTCTCTTCTACAAATATTTTCATGGCTTCTGCTCCGACGAACTTTTGTCCCTGGTGCCCCCTCCACAAGAATTTATTCGAGCAACCAGACTGGTAACAAGGTCCCACCCGTTTACAGTTAAATCTACCAAATACAGCCGACAGTTTTATTCCATCAGTTCTTTTCTCGCACTTCCAGCCTGCGGAACTCCCTTCCGTATGACAGCTACAACCTCTAGGAATTTAAATGCAATGTCAATTCCCATCTCTTATCCACTTGACTATAGTCCTTCCCTCGTGTTTTCTACATCTCCTGTGTATCTTGTTCTTTTCCTTTCTCACTGTACCTTCGCAACTGGCATCACATCTGTATTCCCACCCTTCTCTTGCCCTTTCTCTGACACCCCATGTAACAAGTTCGCCTTTCTCTTCGCTCTCATCCTGCTTAAACTTTTACTCTCTTATGCAGCCCCCTGCGCAATCGTGGCAGTACTGCCTGGTCAACGTAAACAAATCCCAAAACTTGAGGCTTATCACAAAACAGATGTTTTGCGTTTTTGTATAAAATAATTTAGATCATTATTTTTGTGATCACACATTCTGTACAGATAGCTCCTTGTAAATTCTAAGTTCTTCGGAACTCGAGGAATTCGCAGAACAAATTAATAGTATTTTTCCTATCGGCGAGGAGTGGATAGGGTTAGGATTTTTTTTTTTTTTTTTTTTTTTTTTTTTTGCTAAATTTCACTAAATATGGGTTCTAGTATCCTTGGAACTGTTCTTAATTTAATTTTATTATTTTAAAACATAAATTTTAACGCGTTTCGTTTTTAATTTTCTTCTCAACCATTCGGCTCATTTTCCTAAGTATTTTAACAATTATCGTCCATTTAGGAGTCTCTCCAAATCGCCATCCCGTAATGCTTTAAAACGTTTAAACCGGACCAGTGCTCTGTTACAACTGGCCGGAGGATAAATTAGTTGGCGGTTTACGTTTTTATTTGTGAGTGGAGGTGGGGGAGTTGAAAGATGAATTAGGTATAAAATCTATAAAAAGCTATTTCTTTAAGCAACCATTCCAGAGTGGAGAATTTATCTCCATATATCTATTCTGAACTGCAACGATAATGGATTCCGTTTATTATTTTATTTTGCAGTAACAAATTTTATAATCCCAGTTCTTTACTAATCATTGATTTCATACAATGGCCAATTTTCAATCATCACCTGACAATTGCATTGTCATGAAACTCAGAGTTGTTCTAATGATGAGAAAAAAATGTATATTTATTAGTAGTTTATGTATTTTGTGTATTTGGATAGCAATCTCTTCCTAATAAAAGTCACATTAAAATTGACTGAGAAAGTACTGCTGTCAAGGTTTTTATTGTATTATTCTTTTGTGTGCAAAAGACATTTCTTTTTGGGACTTATTTTGTGTAAAAATTTCCCAAAGGTTTGTTCGTTCCAAGTGCTTTTGGCTATAAGCCATTTTCTATGATTTTAGCTGTTGGCATATTTCTTAATTCACACACACACACACACACACACACACACACACACACACACACACACAAGTTTTAAGGTACGCTATATTAATGGATAAACTGCTCGATATCAGTGGTAGAGAATGTGTAAATTTGACAGTGAGGTCAACACCGAGCGGTGACAGTCTGTTTTATGTTTGAACGCAATCTTCTAGTCATGTGTGTTGTGTTTTGGTTCTACTATTTATATATGCTTGTAAATGGTGCATTATGGGTTGTAAGGTCTATTGCATTATCTTAACTGTTGGTGGGCGGCAGTGGTTATGTTGCTAATTATTTTCGAGTATATTGAGTAGAAATAATTGTTGATCTGAACGCGGCTATTAGTAGCCATTTTATAATATTGTTTGATACTTTTTTTACTCATTATTTATTATTGATTACTTTATTATACGTTGTTGGTTATCATTACATTTATTTGTGTGCATTCGTAGTTTGTTAATTTGTTTATTAATTACTTTATTTATTTTGATATTTGCTTGTTTCATTTTTTATAGGTTAATTATGTTATAAGGTCAATATTTTAAACTAGGTACCTCCATTACATCACAAAAATCCAGCATAGTATGATTTAAAACGGTTCAAAACTTAATAAAATGAACTTTTTCTATCAAAATGTTTATAATATTATTAAGAGGAAAGATCAAAGTAACTTTTATTTATTTTATAACATTTTTTAATTCCTTTTAACATGTTCGAAATTTTTGCAGAAAATTTTGTTTTGATTTGAGTTAGCGTGACAGAAAATCTTATAACTTTTTACAATCGATTACGTAATTTTTATGTAACTCACTTTTTCGATGACAAACATTAATTTGGGAATTCTCGCAAAAATCAAATAATTGTCGAATTTTAATGAAACTTTCAGTACTCATTTACAAATAAATAAAATTATTTTTGAAATTACTATTTTTTAAAAAATATTGATGAAAAAAGAAATTTTAACTCTGTTACACCCCCTCCACGTAAATTCATAAAATTTTAATAAATTTTAATTTTCTGCGATTTACTTTTTTATTAGTTAAACGCAGAACTCATCGGGGAATATAAATCATGTATTTTTTTTAATTTAAAATTATCATTCACTATACAAAAATCTTCTCCGAAGAGAAATATAAAAAATGCAATAAAACTTTGATATAATTTAATTTGATAAGCTTTTAATTGCTGGAATAAATAATAGAAATTAAGGACATTATAGTCTGAAGAAAAACATTTTGCGATTACTAATAAAATTTTAAAAGAATTGTTTTCATTTTTTTATTATAATAATTCATAAAGTTTTAAAAATATTTAAAATATCTTTTAAAGAACTGTATAATTTTTTTATTAGTTAAGAATTGATGATTATGCTGCCTATCAAAAAATAAAAAAATTAATAAAAATTTTTCTCACCGCATATTTTTAAAATAATAATAATTTTTTTGTGTGTGTGTGTAAATAAATATGTTCATTTAAGTACGATGTTCCATAGGGGTCATAACAAGTTTCCATAGAGGTCGTATTTATTTTAGAAGTTTACAAGTGTTTTGAATTATTCTCCTTACATGGAAAACGAAAGAAACGGCATTCTGATTTTGCTTCAAGTCTCTTCAAGACGTTTATAAAATTTAACAGCCTGTTTTGTAAGTCATTCCTTAAACATTTAAAGCAACTTTTACATTTTAATTCTTAATTTTCTAATTTTGGTAAAAAAAACATAATAATAGTGAAATTCACAATTTGTAGAGATACCTAAAAATAATATGAAAACTAGATATTAAAAATAAGAATTAATAAATGCCATAACATTTCATAAATTATTGAGTTATCTCTGCCGTTATTTTCATTCTGTTATTAAATTGTAAATTTTTTTAAAAGAAAGTTTTATATTATTTTAAATTTTATTTTTCATAAAACATCTTCAAACGTAAGCCTACAAAGCTAAACTACTAAAATTTCATCAAATATTGAATAATTGCTGAAAACTGTGTCAAATTTTTAATTTTAACATAGCTAAAAAAAAAAACATTTGTATGAATAAGATTTATACCAAATTTGTCTTCCATACTTTTGGCCGGCTGCTGTAAATCATTCATTATCGCCTCCTGATAAGGTGTTGACGGCTGTGATAACAAGGCTACCGTAATTGAGGAATGCTTTTTGAAACATTCTTCAAGCAGTAAGCAATTAATTCTTGTTTCAAGTCAACCTAAAGTAAGTTTAAAGCAATCAATGAAAAATGGCGGAAATTTTGAAATTTTTGAAATGTCTTTTTAAATTTAGAAATTTTTTTATTCCGATCAATAAAATTTCGGTTTAAAATACACCAGGGTATTTTGCTTACTGAAATTAGTAAATTTAATCCGTTGGCTTTCAATTAAAACTAATTTTAAAACTTGAAGATAACTTATTTATTATTCAAATTTCAATTTAAATTTAGGTATAGAAAAATGACTGGAGGTACATACTTTAAACTAAACAATAAGAAAACGTTGATGTAAACTTGCTCTTTTTTATTTTGTGTGTGTGCGCTCGCGCGTATGTGTGTGTGTGTGTGTGTGTGTGCTATTTTTTATGCTCAGTCAGTGGGTTTATCTCAGTAAAGCGTCTTCCCAATGATAAAACATTTTATCTACAAGCATGGTTCGGTATTGTAAGATGATGCACAGGCTGGCCATAGGGGTAACCAAATCAATGATTGCAAACATTGTTATTGATACTAATAGTAATGTTCTGAAGTTGTTTCAGGTCACTTACGTGAAGCTGATAAAAATGCGACTCATCCATGTAGAACTTGTAGTATACAATAATAAATCATTGGCTGGTCAAAAAGCTCATATGCTATAGTAATACCATTAAAATCACTATTGCTATGAAAAGATTTCAGATGAACTACTTACCTTAGTCCCATCATTCCCAAACATCACGGCTAAGCCTGCCGTGCCACTCACATTGTAGCAAACCAGCCTCATTACTTTGTTGTTCCTTTGTTCCTTTAGTGAAATGCAAGTTCCACTCGAGCAGATTCTTCTTCCAACAAACCACTACTTTGTGGAACCGACCGAAGAGGACGCTTCCCCGATCACTACAATCTTAACCCGTTCCAGTCTACGGTTAAACCGTTATCTCTCACACATATCCGTATAAGTTGTGCCTCTTAGTAGGTAATCTCTACATCGAGTGCCCCGGGCCTTGTCCATAGTGAACACTATTGTAAAAAAAATAGGGTATTGATTAACGTTGTACGATGGCCATACTCGATTATGAAGGACTAGCTGGTAGCATTTTGGAAGGAACTGATTACAAATTATTGATGATTAATTAGATGTTGCATTTTATACCTGCCATAAAAGTCGACCCCTAATTTTGAAAAGCGTTTTTTAAACTTGAAAACTCGACTTGTACGCTGCAATTTACGGTATATCTTTTTAATGTTTCCAAGAAGAGATAGAAAGGGTTAGTTAATTTTCGAACACCTGTTTCTAAAGGTGCGCTTTAACCAAGACTGGAATGTCTTTTGCGAGTGGGAGAAAGTCTCTAATATTTACAATGTGGCTAACTACAATGCCTACTGTTATATCCAGGTGGATAAATCAAACTTCATGAGTCATTTAATTTCAAAATAAATCGGAGATAAGGTGAACAAATAAGATGAACAATTTACACACTGTCCTTACAGTGGATTATGTGGAATGTTTCTTGCTCGAGCAAGATGCAAACAGATATAAGGGGTGGGGTTTTAAAGATCTGGGTTATGACCCTTGAGTGACTGCCGAAACAGTTACCGCCTTGCTTATTCATCCCAATTTTCTGTTTTCCGATGTGGAATGGGTTTGATGAATTATATATAATCAGTCTAACACACATTTATTTTTTTGCATTTAAATTTACTCAATACTCTTTAAATATCTACGATGATTACTAGTATCACTGCTGATTTTATACTTCTACCACCTTACAACATAACCCTAAGTGTATAAAAGTTAGATGTAAGGGGTATCAAGGACGAGTTACAGTTTAGCGTATCGAGTGGAATATGAGCATAAATATCATCTACAGGTAGATGCTTGATTAATATGGGAGAATGCAACCAGGCACAAGTAAAGACCAAATAACATTTAACAAAGTTCAGACACTGACAATAGTAATAATATTCAATGAGAGACTCAATAAATTGAGCGTAGTGCACTATAACGGCTCATTGTGCAACTAGAGACGCCGAGTTAGTTTAAAACTTGACCTAGACTAAAGAATCCAAAGTATTAAACAGATACAAAATATAAGGATCGTCCGATAAGTACAAATATAATTTGACCAGTGAGAATAAAATTAACTCTACAATAAGAATAAAAATGCTATAAATGCAACAGTTGGTGATGGAATATATATAAACAGAATTTTTGTGCATGTAATTATTATCAACAACATAAGAAATAATGACATCATCTTGTATGTACCGTGTTCTTTCAGGGCGTTGGCTATCATGGCTCTCCACAATTTCCTGTCTTTTGTAGCTCTTAGTAAATGCCTTTTTGCTATCTCTTCTAAACGCTGTTCTGACAATAATTTACACAAGCTTGTTAGGTATCTTATACGCTGTTTTCCTTACTCCTCCTACCTGTGGGTTTGTTCTGTATTTACCAAGCCCACCTTCCTCATTATGTACCCTAGAAAATTTTCTGAGGTTAATATAAGTATTTTTCCCCTTTTTTTCTAAAACTTCATCATTGCTCATATGTTCAGTCAATGGTATTTTCAGCATCCTTCTGCAGACCACATTTCTGTTGCTTCAAGTCTCTTCTTCATCTGTGATGAGATTGTCCAACATTCACTACCATATAGGAGGACTGATATTACATAACAGTTCAGTTCTCTTTTTCTTTTATCTATTTTTGTCTTCAATAATGCTGCTAATATATTTTATGAAATGTATTTAATAAACTTTTCTTATTTTAGCTCAAGGCACCCAGTAAAGATGATCTTACAAAAGTAGTAAATTAAAACTAACATTAAAATGAAAGAGAGAGAGAGAGAGAGAGAGAGAGAGAGAGAGAGAGAGAGAAAGGTTCCTTGTTTGTTTGTTTGTGTGTGTGTGTGTGTGTGTGTGTGTGTGTGTGGCAGTAGTCACTTATGTAAGCAAACTCCAGCCAAATGTGACATGTATTCATACTTAGAAAAATTGCCAAATCCTCGTGATCGATATAAAAGCATTTAAAAATGAACATGCTAAAGTGTCAGGTTATGTTTCAAACTGATCTATGCGTGATAAATATAAAAGTATCAAAGCAATAATTTATTTTAAAATTTAACATAAGCAGTGAACTTTTACTATATTATACTATAAAAAACTATATTTTCTTTATTAATTGTAATGATTCATTTTACTTTGTAAGAAAATTGATAAAGATTCTACAATTATTCAATTTTTAATAACTTTTTTATGTGAACCATTTTAAAACACAAGAAACACTGAAGGCAATAGTGGGACTAAAAAATAAACGTTTTGGCATTTTTGCTTAACTTTAATCACCTGTAATAACATTTTCTTTACATTTTTCTGTTTTGCCCACTTTAAAATTTTAGAAGGAAAACGAAAGTTTAACAAAAATCAAAACTCATTCTTAAATGCAGATTCAAGTTTTGTGTTACTAAATGCCGACTATTCTGGCTTTCTGTCAGACTGACCCGAATAAAAGTTACATTAAACTTATTCACTAATCAAGTGAGTTCGATTCTCACTAGGTTTCCTTCTAAGCAAAGATTTGTAAATAACCCGAATAGATATTTTGCTACCAAAATATCTGAGCAGTAATTTTTCCCTATAGATTTATTAATAAAGTTATATATGAAATTCAAAAACTATTGAGCCAAACATACACCCGAAGAAGGTGAACAGATGGACCGACCAAAATATAAAAACAACAAAGATTAGAATTTTAGTTTTCTCTCATAACAATTCATTGATTAATGGTACAGATGTTATAATCTTTTATTTAATAGATAATGTAATTTCTTGATTAATAAAATTTTATTTTTTCAGCATTTTTCATTGATTAACAAACAGAAAATATGATAAAATAAAAAATATGATAAAATAAAATATTTCGTATGCTGATTTTCATAACAAGCGAGACCCCTCCACTTGAAAGAAACAACAGAGCTTCACAATCTTCCTACTCTCATTCTTCCCACAATTTGGCTAATCTTTATATACCCACCGCTTCTTCTAAGATTAGTAAGTATAACAAAAAGACTTAGAAAGGTGATTTTTGAGGTATGCAAAATTTGTCCTCTTACAAAATTATCGCGAAAATATATTTATGACTCCTAATTCCAGTCACTGCCTTCTGCCAAACAAAGTTAAGTACATAGACATCATGGTCAGTACCTACTGAAAATAATCGAGTAAATTAGTATTGGTCAGCGAAGTTAAGATGTTATCATTTTAGTTAGCTTCTGAGTAAAAATTAAAAAAAATGTTCAGAAAATATTTTACTGTATTATATATCAGTCAAATGCAAAGGGTTTCGAATTTTGCGTCGAAAGAATTTGTTCCAAACATCCGGTGTAACACACAATGCCTAAAATCAGGGGTGACATAAAATTTTGATGCGAGTGGCAGATTTTCGCCAGTTAGCATCCACAGCAATGTGTCGTCTGGTTAACCCAGCCGACAAAGCAGTCTTTTCTCTATTTTCAAAACGCTGAAATATTTGTTACGATATTACAAACTTCTCCGAGAGCCCGTGGCGTAAATGAAAGAAGTTATCTTACATTTTGACCCAAACAACTTCCGCTGTGGTAACGCCTCTCGACATACTTAAACTTTGAACAAACTGTGCGGTTGTAATTGAGATTAATTGCGTTCCTTCTTGTCTACCGTACCACGTTCTTTAGGAAACTAATTGAGCTAATGATTACACTGGCGATGATGATTCGCACTAGGCGCCGGTCTGGTGTGAGTCTTATTCATCTTTTGTCAAATATATTACAAAGTCGTGATTTCTACACTAAACGTGTTGTTTCTCTGGCTAAACATGTAATGTTAACGCTAATTTGATTATAGCAGTAATTTTCTTATGCAAATGATTTTATTCACAATCTGCTTTTTTGTTTATATCAGGAATGACTTGTGTCAGAATTGCTTTCCCTGGCGTCTCTTTTTAAACTGTTGCGTTCTTTTATTCCATACGTTGCTAAGCCATTTTGTCTACATTTGTTTAATGTTCGTTCGTCTTTTTTGATTTCATAAGAAACTTCTCAAGATATTTCATTGAAATTTTCGCGCTCTAAAATTATGCTTTATAATTATAGTTTAGATATATACGCTACTTTTCACTTAACGATTTGTTTGTTTAACAAATTACGGACTTATGAGCAACTACAGAATAATATAAAGAGTTAAGAAAATATATTCAACTAGTTAGTATTGCACCTTGTACGAACACTTTGATGATCTTTGTTTTATTTTTTCAAAACTAATCAAAATAAATAAACGGAATAAATAAAGTGCAAAAAATTACCTGTCCTGTATTTATAGCATGCAAAACGAATTAATGTAGAAAATATGAATCTGATTTTCAAATTTGTCTGATTACGTTTATTGTTCAATACACTTCTTCCATACGCTGTAATCCCTTCAGGATATAGGCGATCATGGCTCTCTACAATTATCAGTCCTTTGTAGCACTTATTTTTTTCTTTTTGTGATCTCCCCTAAACCTTGCTCTCTCATCTATTTACTCATGTTCACTAGGACTTGTTCTCCTCTGTCCCTCTTGCCTACAATATGTCTTGTGAGTGTCAAATTTTCCAAGCCCTAGAAATGTCAATCGTCTCTTCTTGGTGATAAATATGCCCTCTGTCTGTTTTCATTTTCTCTAAAACATGGTCATTGCTTATGTATTCGCTTCCAAAAGCGACCATAAATTGAAAAAAAAAGAGAAAACGCTAATTTTCAATAGAGTGAAAGATATACTGATGACCATTTGGACCATGCCAGTATTGCGATCAATTAACACAACGTTAGGCGAGACAGGGCTTGAGCCGAAGCGATCAACTCTACGATCAACCGAGAGGTTTGAGCTTGAGTACGAACGGATTGGATGGCCGTAACACATGGCATTCTCAGTATCCTTCTGTAGAACCACATTTCTGTTGTTTAAAGTTTTTTCTTTTACTGTGAGGAGATTGTCTAACATTCACTACTATATCGGATGACTGATATTACATAACAGTTCAGTACTCTTTTCTTTGTTTTTAACGAAATAATTATGTTTCTTAATACATTGCTTAACTTTTTGAAGGTCTCTTTCGCTATCTCAATGCGCCTTCGTATTTCAATGTCGCACTTTCCCTATGCTACTGTACTGTATAAATATTTATAACTATTTACACGTTGGAATTTCAAACCGAACTCTGTATTTTGTCTACTGTGGTAGATTGTTCTAGTTCCACGTGCCGTGCCTTTTCTGAACATCTCAGTCTCAGTTATCTCCATTTAGAAATTCAACTCTCCAACTCTTGTTCACTTTTACTGTGGGCAGGTATTGAACTCGTAAGTCTTTGGGTCAAGATACTGGATTGCTTCAACCAACGCTTTTATGCACTGGGCCATGTATCTAAAGTATTCCAACGTATATCACCTGAAACGTACAACGGAGCAAAACGTCGTGCATACAAAAAAATATGAGGAAACAGTCCGAACATTGTAAGTAGTGTAAATAGTTAGAATAGTTAGAAATATAGACAAACATTTATAAATTAATTACAAATTAGAAACGCGCAGTATGCCTGAAATAACGGTCAAGTACAACTTTTCACTTTCACAGCTTGTTTAGTGGAACAGAAACCGGTCGTTAGGGATGGTTGCATATCCATATATATATATATATATATATATATATATATATATATAATGGAGAGGATTGCTAATATACTTTTAAATATACAGTGAACAATAAAATAGAAACAAACGTAGCAAATGTAAAAATATTCAGGTATTATTAAAAACTAGAAATACCCGTGAAAATTCCACAGTTTTCCTATTTTAACTTTCTGATGAATCTTAATTCTTCAGTTAATGATTGTATAAACTCTTAGCGAATTACGACAATCACATTTCTTTATCGCATTGTTAAATATTTGAACTTAATAACTTTAACATAAAATTGCAATATCAACCATAAATTGATTATTATATGTGGAGCGCAGTTAAGCGAGAGACTGACAAAACTCCATGTAACACCAAAACTCCTTGTACCTCCAAATATTAACTGAAGGCAGCATTCACCAACTTAAACAAGGAGACCGCCCAGAAGAGATGCAAAATATCAGGAAGTTTTTTTTTTTTTTTTTTTTTATAAGCGTTTCACCCCGAGCAAGGCATGTCACTGCCACTACTGTGCAGGGGGCTACGTAGAGTGGAGAAAGGCTGATTAAATATAGGAAATGACAGAGGGTGGGTGATAGGCGGGTAAGGATACCGAGAATGTGGGTTGGGTAGATGAGAGTGTTGTGAGAATAATTGGGAGTTAGTGTGATAGGAGGTGTCTATTGACCCTACATTTAAACATCTGGAGATTGTAACTGTCGGGAAAGCAGACTTGTGGAAGGGAGTTCCACAGGCGGGAAGCGCGAGAAAAGAAGCTGTTGGAGTAGAATTTACGGTTACATCTTATTTTTTTTAACTGTAAAAGGGTGGGACCTAGTTGCTAATCTAGTATCTCGTGTAAATTCGTGCTTAGGCGGCACCAGTGATCTAAGCTCATCGGAGCAGAAGCCATGAAAGTACTTTTAGAAGAGGCACAGGGAAGCCACATCACGCCGGTGTGAGAGCGGCTGCAGCCGGTCTGCCAAGTCAGTATCAACCACATAGATCCGCCTTTGTATTTTGTCAAGAAGCCCAAGGAGAGCAGCAGGGGCACCCGACCAGATATGGCAGCAATATTCAATACACGGGCGGATGGTAGCTTTGTATATGTGCAGAATAGATTCAGGTGGGAAAAATTTCCGGGCCCTGCACAGGGAGCCCACTTTCATAGCAGCAGATTTGGCAATGGATTCAATATAGTCATTCCATTTGAGGTCCGCCGAGAGTGTAAGGCCAAGGAGGCGTAGTATTTTACTCTCTGGGAGGCTAGCCTGTCCCATGCTAATGGGAGGTAGATGCGATTGTCTATGGTGATTAGTTGATAACAGCTTTGTTTTGGAGGCATTGAAATTTACCAACTATTTCCTACCCCAGGTCACTACGGATTGGAGGTCCCTTTCAAGTACGGCAGCGAGGTTCACTTTGTCGTCCAGACCTGGTTTCTGATCGATGCGGGAGTAGATTGTTGTGTCGTCGGCATACATGCCAACTTGGGATCTAATGGTGTCGGGGAGATCATTAATGTAGATCAGAAAGAGCGTGGGACCTAGGATAGAACCTTGAGGGACGCCCGCGTTCGTCTGGTAGTTTTGGGAGGCATGCCCATTTAATACCACCTTAAATGTGCGGTTAGAGAGGAAAGACTGGATGAGGTCAAACAGATGTCGAGTTATCCCATAGCTCCGCAGTTTGCGCAAGAGGCCAGCATGCCAGACCCTGTCGAATGCTTTGGAGATATCCAAGGCAATGGTTCGGGCTTCACCATTCTTGTCAAGTGCCTGGTATATGTACTCGGTAATGGTCGTTAGCATATCAGCAGTAGACCTGGTGAAGCGAAACCCATACTGTTTGTCAGAGAGAAGCCCGTTGGCCATAAGATGCTGAATCACCTCGGCGTTGATAATGGCTTCGAAAACTTTGCCAAAGATTGGAAGGAGACTAATAGTACGGTAATTGGCGGGGTCTGAGGGTTCGCCAGAATTCTTAAATATAGGTACTACGCAGGAGGACTTCCAACAGGCAGGAAAGCAGGAAGCAGATAGGCAGAGGTTATAGAGTTTAGAGAGGACAGAGGAGAGTTCTGGGGCACATTTCTTCAGTAATATGACTGGGATTCCGTCACCGCTGCTCGCTTTGTGTGGGTCAAGTTGCGCAATTATCTTGGCGACCAGCGAGGGTGTAAAGTGGACGTTATTTAGTTGAGCCTTAGTTCTGGGTGGGAAGTCTGGTGTAGGTATTCCTAACGAGTCCAGTGTCGAATTGGTTGAGAATCTACGGGCAAAGCATTCAGCCTTGTCGGCTGGGGAGGTGAGAACTTCAAATTCATTGATTAGTGGGGGTACTGAAGTCTTGTTCCTGCTGAGCACGCTTTTGCAGAGACGCCAGTAATCTTTGGAGCAAAACATAGAGGATGCTATGCGTTGCCTAATTCTGGTAGCAAACGCCCTCTTGGCTTCGTTCAGTACTTTTTTACACTTGTTCCGTGCTGAGGTGAAAAGGCGCCTGTTTTGGTTCGACGAGCAGCTTCGATAGAGCCGGAAGAAATGGTTCCGGTGGGCAATAGCGGCCGAGCAAGCGGGTGAGAACCAGGGGGACGAATTTGGTTTTAGTTGGAATTTTCTGGCAGGGATAAAAGCATCGATGCCAGCCTTAACCCAAGAGGAGACTTCGGAGGCACAGTCTTCGACAGGAAGATCAAAGACGTTGTTCCAGGGGACGTCGCAGAGGAAGTCCCTGAACGAGTCCCAGTCGGCTCTTTGGTAACAGTATGATATTCTGCTGGTCTGGTTTTCTTGGGTAGAGTTAGTGCGGATTGATATGTTTACGGAGACGACGGCGTGGTCAGAGTTTCCGAGGGGGCAGAGTTGCCAGGTAGTGCAGGAGTCTGGGATGGAGGTAAAACAAAGGTCGAGTAAAGAGTCCCTTCCGTTAGGGTTTTTAGAGAAACGCGTGGGGAAGTCCACCACTTGCGTTAGAGCTTGGGCTATTGAAAAGTGCATGGTGCGGATCCCAGCAAGGTCGGTGGCTGAGTTTTCAAGTCACTTGGTGTGGTGGGCGTTAAAATCGCCAAACACAAATATATGGGCAGATGGGTGAGAAGAAATGGCCCTGTCGATGTTAGGAGAGATGCAATCAAGTAACGTACAGTCAGAGGAGGAGGGGGAGCGGTAGAGGAAGAAGAGATAGCTAACCGAGCTTAGAAGTGAGAGACGGAAGCACATGAAGGAATGGTCAAGGGATTCAAGAGATGTGACCCTGGCTAGGGGGAGTTGTTCGCTGACATATACACCAAGCCCATGCATATGGACATTGGAGTCCTTCCTGAAGAGAGGAAGGTAACCAGGAACGAACAGCTCTGAAGAGGGGATAGAAGGGTCAAGGTTAGTCTCACATATAGCTAAGATATCGGGTGAGTTAGTTAGAAGGAAAGACTCTACACTATTAAAGTTACTGCGAATACCTCGTATATTTGTGAAGGTAACGCAGATAGGTTTGGGCGATTTACGACTAGCTGGTTTAGGATTGCTATTTTGTTTGTTTAATTTCATGCTGGTTATAGTTGTGGATAGAGAGAGGTCTAGAGTAGGGTCAGATGGTCGTTAATTGCAGCAGGTGAAGGATGGTGAATGGCGCCGCCTGCAGCATAATATGGCCTCGGTGTTGCCCATCGGAAATTCATGCAGGGACGCCCGTCCATGCGCGAAATGGCACTACAGGAACCCCGATATTATTCAACTGTTGATCAGAGCAGCCTCTCGAGACGCTACGCAAGAGTTCGGGCTCCTAACTACCAGTCGGAAGCAGCAACCAGGAAACTGCCAACCCGGTACCCTCAGAATGAAGAGACATTGCCACCATACTCACCAACTGCAAAAAGCTTCCAGCCGAACCGACATAAAGACCGAAAAAGAGAGAGATCAACCGGGAACCCCTTCCTAAACAAGAAACAAGGCGATCACCTCTACTCCTGTCCAAAAGAAGGGGGTGGAGTGTGAGACTGGGCGATAGAAGGTACTATCTACTCCAATTTAAAAAAAAGAATAAATGTGTGACTGAAGTTAAGTAAGTTTTAACTTAGTATAAGTCAAACCTAAATTTGATAATTAAGAACAATTTACACAAAAATTAGGCAGAAAAGATAAGAACCGAAAAAAAAAAAAAATAAAATAAAATAAAAAATACAAATAAAAATAAATAAATAAATAATTCAAAAAATAAGATCACACTGGCTAAACTCACCAAGTTGCAGGCTGGCTGACAGAAAAAAGTTAAGAAAATTTCAAAAATTATCTTCATTTTGTTTCTTCTATACAGTTCTGGAAAGTTTAAGTTACCTTAAGTAAGCAGTAACAGACAGTAGTGTGATGGGGGGGATCACCTCAGAGCCATGTGTCCAGTTAGCAAGGGAGAGAGAGAGAACAATAAAATAAAAAAATAAAAAAACAAACATGGCCGGTCTTAGAATTCCTACATATAACCAACTGGAGATCAGGATTGAAGTTAATGGTGATTTTATTGAATAAATTTACTCTTTAGTATTTCAAGATATTTTTGCATAATTTTGGTAAACATATCTGTTAAAATGATATGTCATTGTTATTTTCTTTTTTGCATAATTTAGACGAAAATTTATCCATCACACCCTGAATATGTATATACAACTGTCATTTGAATATCTGAAGAACAAAAGACCCATTGGTATCTATGATGTGTGAGAGAAGAAAAAACATTAACTTATTCTTCTATTTTCTCTTTCTCAGATGGGACAATAACGGGAGGTACTTAACATATTGTGTAAACGTGACTAGAATTCCAAGTCTAATGTTGTAAATTTAGGGGCTGTGTTGTGTTATGACAAAGAGAACTTAAACCATGTTTTTGCTGTGTACTCTTAGTCTCTTGTGTGCACAAATTGCATATATACTCGAATATAGGCCTGCTTGGTGGTTTATTTGCTTGCATAATTCCCACGGAAACCAGTAAACGTTCGGTTTTGGAATTATATCATTCGAGAAGGGAATGCCATTCTTACTTATATATTCTATGTATAGCACTGGTGACAACCTAAGTTACACACACACACATGCGCGCGTGCACACACACACATGCGCGCACGCACACACACACAGATATATATATATATATATATATACTGAAAGATTCTCGACGTGACGAAGAAAAACTTTCCCTAACAATCTGGTGTTTTGTCATTCAATTAGATTTGGAGAAATAGTTTGGGCTGAGAATTTTTTCAGTACCCTATAGATCCAAATCTGTTCTATAATTTAACCCATAGCTGGAGGGAGAAGCGACGGATTAATACCTTTACCAAGAGTATTTGCGAGTAAGTGAATGCAAAGAATTCAACTGGAATTCGAACTCGGCTCACCGATTTCTCGTCCCGAGCCGATATCCACTGCACCACAACGCAATACACAGTCCAGGATATTCATATCGTAAGCAGGTAGATATGATTTTTTACATACAGCCGCGGGAATAGTAATGGATGCGAGGTTGCACGGCTGTATCAGATTGCGTTTTCAGACCAAAGGCAGTCGTGTTCTCCAACCTTTGCTGCTGTTTATCGTGCTGACCCGTAGCACTACAACCTAAGATCAAGATCCGTTCGTACGCCTAACCACGAAGAATATATTCTTCAGGCTATCAGCGACGATCCAGGTATCAGCACTGGTGAAGTGGCCCTAGCATGTTGTACATCTCATAGTACGGCATGGAGGGTATCATTTTCAACGTGTGCAGGGTCTTTCAACCTCTGATTACTCACCACAAAAGAACTTTTGCCGATGGTTTATTTTACAAACTGCTGGTCCGTTGTTTGTCTCTTCTGTTTTGTTTACAGACGAGGCAACATTTGCAAGAGATGGAATAACAAATTTGCACAACCAACATTTGTGGGTGGAACGGAATCCCCAAGTTACAATACATGCCAAACGCCAGCATCAGTTTACGATTAATGTGTGGGATGGAAATGTAGATGACTGTTTGGTCGGTCCATATGTAAGTCTTACAGGAGTTGTCTACAGTGACTTTACTTCGAATACACTAGACCTGCTAGAGGATGTACCACTGCTAATACAAAGACGCATGTGATTCATGCATGAGCGTCTTCTGCAAACTTTAAACTTCATAACGCAAAAACGAAGGATTTTCGGACATATGTTATATGGACTTTTTTCCTTGCTTTGGTGTGAGGAACCCGCAATCAAAATTTGTAAATGTATTTTTGATACACCTATATATTTATTTCATTATTTATTTCATTATTTATTTATTTATTTAGGTGGGAATAATACCTTCTCTGATTTGGCTGGAAATACAGCACATTGAAGTTACATAATATAACTTCTTCTTCTATGTGCCATGTCACTTCAGGAAGTAGGCGATCATGGCCTGCCACGTCTCCCTATCCCTGGTGGTTCTTAGCACGCTTTCTTCTGTTATCACAAACTCCCCTCTGCT